>CM060707.1:88400634-88585634 GCA_030686995.1 Artemisia argyi
CTTGTCTCTAGGGAGACGTCACAGCACCTTGGATACGGAGAACCTAACGGAAGGAAGGACCTCAGAAAGAAAATCGAGGCTAAACGACGCCGAAGCTTATCTAGGGTTCCCGACCCAAAGAGCGGTCGTTCGAGGTCTCCAGCGAGGAGAGAGCTAGAAAGAAAGGCAATATTCCAAAAGTCGGAGAGAGATGCGTTCAACATAATGGGGAAGAGAGAAAGAAGAATATATGTACATTCGAAGGACTCCCAGCGACTGTCTTACCATAGCAACAGAATAAAGGATGACAGCTGTTATTATGACTTTTATTCTCCAGATTCCGAAAGATGTTACTCTTGACGGAAGGACAACGCACCTGATAGAGAGGAGCGACGCGACATATGCAAAGAGTTAAAGTCGAAAAGGCAAGGGTTGTGTACCGAAGACAACGACCTAGCTCATCCATGGGCATGCAAGGAAGCTGATCCATTCACTCCTTGTATCGACTTGCCAAAAAGAACTCAAATGCCAACCAACGTTAAGACATATGATGGGAGTGAAGACCCAGAAGATCATATCAAGATCTTCTAGTTGGCTGCCAAGGTAGAACGTTGGGCCATATAGACCTGGTGCCACATCTTCAATTCCACGTTAACAGGATCTGCTAGGATTTGGGTTGACGATCTCCCACCGGAATCAATAGACAGTTATGACAACTTGAAAAAGGCCTTCCTGGCCAACTTCCTCCAGCAAAAGAGACGTATCAAGGATCCGGTAGAACTCCGCCATATTAAACAAACAGAAGGAGAATCCACAGAAGATTTCATTCAAAGGTTAAAGGAAGAAAGTAGAAATGTAAAAGGGGCATCAAAGGTCCTAAAAATTTCAGGATTTATGCATTAGATATCCAATCCAAAGCTAGTCAAGCGTTTGCACGACAACATCCCGAAATCTATGGATGAAATGATAAGGGTAACTACGTCCTTCCTCCAGGGAGAAGTAGCAGTCAGAAGTCAAAGGGGGAAAACGGTATCCCAGCCACGGGAGCAAAGGGAGGATAGACAAAGGTGGAACTTCTGGAAAAAAGACTTTATGCAGCATAAAAGGGAAAGAAAGCTAGGCTGGTCTGCACGTCAATTCAAATCCCCAAAGGAAAATCCAGCCTTGAGGGAAGAGAAGATTCACATACTATCCCCAGTGACAACTCCGACTGACAAAAGGAGCAATAACAAGTTCTGCGAGTTCCATGGGGAAGCAAGACATAGCACTGAAGAGTGCATGAACTTAAAAAAGCTGTAGAAACGTAGAGGGCGGGGGGTGGATACGTTCCTCTTTAAAACTTAAAATATTTCGTATCAAATTCCCGATCAAGTGTGACTAAATATGAAAAGTGGTTATGTCATTCATAACAAACATATATGTCACTTAATAACAAGTATGTAAGCAATCACATAAACTTAAACATAACGTAAGGTTTAAACATTTTTAGCCAATTTTGATTTCACTGTGGACGGTCCTTTAAATGCACCGACGGTCCCTTAAATGTTTGGGGACCGTCCCTGTATAAGGGACCGCCACCAGTGGGCGTGTCCATTTCATCTGATTAAGTTTTCTTATATTTTATGTTTCTAAGTTAACTATTTGATATCACAAGCATATACACACCAAGTCACACAAACATAAATGTGATGCAAACACAGAAAGTAAAGAGCAAGGAAGAGAAAACGCAAACCGGACTCGATGATTTATAGTGGTTCGGCACGAAGCACCTCTTCGTCCTACTCCACTCCCCGAGTCCCACACTCGAGAGTTACTTCACTAATCAACACGCTCCTTTATGGTGGAACAAACCGTACACAAGCTTACACCAAGTTTAACGACACTAAGCGGAATGTCGAGTCCTAATCCTAGCTAGAACAATTCTACACAAAGGCCCACGTGGCCACACGAACAAGCACTCTTGTCCCACTTAGATCGACACACGATCTAAGCATTCACACGAACGAGCACTCCCGTTCACTTGAATCTTCATACTCTTCATACTAAGACACACTTGCATCTTCACCCAATCCTAGCCTTCACACGAGACTCACTTAGATCATCACCCGTTCCAAGCCTTCACACACCGACTCAACTAACTCCTAGCTTACAAACTAGGACACCACACACCATACAATAATTACATGACCTATTCTAGTTACAAGATTTCTTGGATCCACATCACCATCCAAGTTTACACAAATAACCCCATCCTCAACTCACACACAAGTCGAAAACATTGACAATATTTATAGAACCTATCACCGTAACACTTGTTACGTTTGGGTGTGGACACCTATAACATCTCGAATCTTTATCTATGTCGAGAGTTCTTCTCTTACCCATGAGGTAGAGGAAATCATAACACTAGTTGGTGTGTGGACTCAATAACACTTTGATTCTTGACGACTTCGAGTGTTCTTTTCTTGCACATGATGTAGTGGATGACGGGGTCACTTATAAACACATACCAAAGAGTTATATTGATCAAAGAATGAAAAGGAAAGACCAGTGAATTTTTGTGCAAAGAGGATCAGTTTTTCTGGTGAAAATGGGTCAGTATTTATAGCCAGGTTGAGGAGCGTGGACGGTCCCTTAAAGTTGCCATGGTCCCACGGTCCCTTATATTTAAAGGACCGCCCCGACAGTTTTTGTCCTTTTGTGGTGAAATAACAATCTCTACCTGTCATAGCACATAGATTACCATAGGCTTGGGAAATGATCAAACCTCCACCACTTTGGCATAAGCCCCTAGGATAAACTATCAAACAGGTCTTTTAAAGGGTTGTAACGTTAGGTGTAAGGGTATGAAAAACACGGTTTATTAGATAAAGGGGATTTTACTGGTGACAAGTTAATCATCTTGGTAAATTACATGTACAAAGAGGCGTTGCTAAGCCAAGACTCGACTCAACTATGCTAACTACTAACTCTTTTTGTATTTTTCAAGACACTATTTTGACTTCAACATAAATAAAAGACGCGGATGGTATCTCATATGTTTTTTTTTCACTTTTCTTTTTCTATTATTTTTTTCCGACTTTTTTTTTCTATACATTCTTAGTCTACCATCCAAAATAATACATCAAAGGGAGCTCGCTTCCTCCCTACTGATGCGGGATTACAAACTCGCAAAAGTTTTACTTCTAAAGGAATCTTGAGAAGCTTTCAATCCTCCACGCAGTTTACCTGACCAGTGTAGTATAGTGAGTGGCAAGTACCGGGGGATTGAAAACTATGTCAACTTGGTCTAGAGGTGAGGGATGATTCTTTTTGTATTTTTATATTTTATGAAAGCAATTAAAATCTCGGGTATTGGAAGATTGGGCGGAATTAGTTGCTAGTCAACTAACCCAAATACTACTAATCAACAAGATAAAATAAAATAACAAGAAAATAAATGTGGTGGACTACTTATAAGAGAAAAATGTGTTTACTTAGATTTCACTACTCCCTAGTTATCTCTTATTGATTCATTGATTTGTCACGATTGTTTGGATGAAGGATTGCATTCCTTAATACCATTTGTGAGGGCATGTACGTCCATCCCCAACCCTATGAGCTTCTATATCTTCTTATGATGACACGTTTAGTATCCTATCATAGCCTCATTAATAGTTACTCATGCATTAAATACAACCAATAAAACCGTAATACACATCCGATTACGTTTCTTAAAACGTTTAAGCTTGTTGTCGTATAGGAGATTAGCCAGTTTTCATAAGCCTAACGCTAGTCAATCTACCAAACAATCAATAACAAATCAACAATCAATAATTAATCACTAGATTTCATTAGATCTACGCAAACATTAAGAAATCTAAGCTAGCATGTTAATGTAAAGAAAAGACAAACAGTTAATCAAACAATACATAGACATATTGAATGATAAAAGGGAGAACTTATCTTTAATTGAACATGGAAGAAAAGAGGGTTTGAATCCTTAAATTTACTGCAAAATTCGGACTAGGGTTTGTACACAAAGTTACACCTCTTAATTAATGAAAAAGCAAAACTATATATAGTTTTACAAGGCTGACGGCGTCATGTTATAAGTCCTGACGCCGTCAGGTCGCTGCTTTTAGAGTTTCGTATCGCCCAAGAGACCTTCTGATGCCGTCTGATAGCATTGTAAGCGCATATCAAATTAATACAAAGTAGACGTGAGTGGAATTTACCAATCAACCTTTAGGAAAAGGTAGACTTGTAAAAACTCGTGAATACAATATATATATATATATATATATATATATATATATATATATATATATATATATATATATATATATATATATATATATATATATATATATATATATATTTGTGATACCGGGTAAGTGATTACCCGGGTCGTGTCTTAACGAGGTGTGAATGGGCAATATCGTGTGAGACTCGGAGATTAAAATGCTTGTAAGGATGATTGAGAGCTTATTTGGTATTGTGGAACGTTAAAATTACGAGAATTAACAATTAACGAACGAAAATTGAAATAAACGCAACCTAAATGGGAATATAAACAAGGAATGAAAATTAAAACTTAAAAAACTACCTAAGATACTACAGGAAACATAATAGGGAATTAAGGAACCTTAAAACGTAAGCTAAGTTTAAAAACGTAAAAGTTATTTTAAGAAAAACGCGAGTGCGCAAATTAAAACGTGAAATTTATGCTACGCTAATTCTACGGGTGTAAAAATGATTTTCCTACGATCCTAATAATAAAAGAAAATTTTTGAAAAAAGAAAAATATTTTTTTTGCTTTTTAATTTTTTATAATGAATTAAAAACTAATAAAACTAATTAAATGCTTAAAAAGTAGTAAAACATTTTGAAAAATTATGAAAATTTTTATACAAGTTTATTATCTAATAAAGAAGCTGAAAAAATTAAAAAAATGGAAAAAATAGTTTCAAATAAGCAGAAAAATAAGCTAACTAAAAGCTGGTAGATAAAATGAGCTAAAACAGTAACATCTATATTAAATATAAAGCAAGGTATAACAACAAGTGGGAAAGAGCTCAGTTGGTTGTTTTGTATCTGTGTGGGAAAGCCAGAGGTCCACGGTTCGATTCTCAGGATTACCCTTTTTGGCTCAACATTTTTTGTATGATTTACTTTTTTGCAAAGCTTGACAAACAACAAACATTAATAAAATTTTTGTTAAGAACCTTGTCTAAACTCTGCTCAATAAGCTACAATGAGCTTATTGGCTTCAACAGATAACAAAGACAACCATCTAACTAGAAAAGCTCTTAACAGTTATGGCCAAAAGCTTACAAAAGCTTCAATAAACCAAAATTAAAAGGGAGCATGCAAGGGCCAATTATGGGGATCCTAAATGCGCAATGTGAAATAGAAATAAGTGGCTAAATGAATCAACAATCATTAAACAAACAAGTCTAATGACAGCAGCCCAAACAGCCCTAATGGGAGAAAACATTGATTTGCAGCCCACAATTGAACTAGGTAACAATTACTAAATTGAAAGTTAAGCTAGAAAAATTAAAGATTGTCTAATCAGCTACTAACCTAAAGGTTATAAGGTCCTAAATCATTGTTTTGCAGCCCTTAATTAAGCCAAAAAATGAGCTCAAAAAGGCTGTGTGGACAGATCAAAAAATATGCAGGCCTGCTGTTGGAAGAGGTATAATTAGCAGGCTTGATCAACTCAATAATTAGCTCCAAATTGCAAAGTAAGCTCAGACTAATGGACACTATTCTACTAACTATCCATAAAACCAAAATCCAAGCTTAAAGACTACTTAAACTAAACTAAAAATAGGATCAAAAGGGGCTGTGTGGGACAAGTTGACAACTGATGCAATAGGCCAAAATGGGTACAAAGTGAGGTGTTGCAGGCCAAAGTTAAACCAACCAATTCAACTATGAAATACAAAAGAATCTCAGTTTTAAGAAGCCTAAACTACAACATACTTGTAAAACTAATTCCAAATGTTAAGCAATTCACATCACCTCTTTAGAACATGATGAAAACAAAGAGTACAACTACAAAAGCCTAATCCTAGTTGTTGCCTAAGCTCATTATCTCAGCAGGTGGTTAAAATGGGTTTGAAAGGGTGATTTGACTGAGAATTGACTGAGAAAATCCTAAATCCATGGATTAGATAGGTGACATAACATGATTAGAGCAAGTATAACCAAATAGAGCTAATAATGAGCTTAAATCTACAATCGCACCTAGCTTATAATTTTCAACAATCTAAAATTAGAATACTATCCTGCTCAGATGCAAGCTACTTTGGACTACCCTATTTCACTATAAACCTGCTACTAAAAACTACATAAAGCTAATCCAATCTTGGGCTAAAGGTAGAAAATAGTTTAATGCTACAAAATCACTTATGCCAAACAGTCCTTTATGGGGTGTCGGTTTTGATTTTGTTGAAGAAAATGTGATTTTACCCAACAAGAACTTGTACTAACTGATGGATAAAGTAACAATAAGTTAAATTAAGCATTAATAAACTTCTAAATAAGCATTTGAAATAAGCAATGGAATTGCTTATTGCTACAATAGCAAAAGATAAAAAAAATTATTTTTATTTTTTTTTCTTTTAAAAAAAACAGGAGAAGTATTTGGACTTAACTAACAACCAATAATCAAGAAGCTACGAATCAGGCTTATGACAGAAGAAAAATTTAGTGAACTTAATAACTTTTTATTAAAAATAAAAACAGTACAAGAGATTTTAAAATAAAACAAAATCACTGAGAACTAAACTAAAAATCCTACTAAGACCTACTTAATCTACTACTACCTACTGTCAAACAATGGCATACAAGCAATCAATTTATACTAATCTAGATTTAAGGTTTCACTTGCTTCTCCTCTTGTCCATATCTGTTGTGTTTTCTCTGTGAGTTAAAAGTGAGATGAGCTGGTCCTTGTGCTTTCTCCAATCTTCCATAGCCATTGGATGGAATTTGCTCCTAAAGTCTTTTATTGTAAGCCATTGGATCACCTTCATGCCCCTTGGATTGATGACTTGGAATGGAGGATGGTTGGTATTGGTGAGGGTACCCGTGAAGGGGGGGGGGGGGGTGGTTTGACGAAGGTGGGTTGAGTGTTGCAGGGTTGAACAGTGGAGGAGGGGGGATTGTTTTGTAACACCCCCAATTTCGTGACACGTAGCGGAAAATTGGGTGTTACTTCATGGCACAACAGTTATAATAATAGAAAACGAACTTTAATTGAGTCGTTTTAAAAGATTTATCATTCGATTTATATAAATATCAGAGTTTACAAAATGAGGTCCCAGATGGTTCCATGTTTACAAATTACATTAAATGAGTTTTTGAACGATAATAAAATTTATAGCTCTCTTGAATATCCGTGCTCCTCCGTCCTAGTCTCGATCATTATGGACCTGAAATACATGCTTAAAACTGTGATAACGCTCAAAATTAACATGTTTTTAGGAGCGTTATTGTGGATTTTATGCATATATTTTGGTCACTTTTATGAACTTATGGTACTTAATGAAGTATATTCTCTATTTTAGGTTCATGGAAGGAAAATGAAGGAAAAGACATAAAAATGATCAAAAACGAAGATTTATGAATGTACGGAGGAATTCCCGACAAATGAAAATCCCTTGGAGTATATTCGAGAAGATAAAAGTCATGAAGTTGTCACTCCAAGGACTCAAGAATAAAGCACAAGAAGGAAAAAGAGAAGTGAAATGAAGGAATGAAGCTAAAACAAAGAAATAATGGAAGACTTGTTGTTCCCGACACACCTTCACCATTTTGGCCATAACTTGAGCATACGGACTCCGTTTGACCCCCCGTTCGCGGCCACGGAAAGCTAAGAGAAAGATCTACAACTTTTGTGTTTATGACTTTTGCCCAACCAATCGGATGGAGGACCAACCGATCGGTTGGATGCTTGCTGACCTCCCCAAGTCATTTTTAATGCATAATTAAGTGTCATTAAGCCCCAAGTCCGATCATGTCTCCATAATAACTCCTAAACCTGGCATTTTATGACAACTCAGTGCCCAAGTTTTATGCTTGGAGGCTAAGGTTGATTTCTACTACAAATATGAGTGCTTAGGCTTAGTTCTAAGTGTGCATCCTAGAGAAAGGATTGTCACCAAAACAAAGGTGCATTCCTAAAAGAAGGATTGTCACCAAAACAAGGGTGCACTTCTATCCTCAAACCTAAAGGACGATTTGTCACCACTTTTATCTCACTTCTGCCGTTCATGGAGGACGTATCACCAAATATTGGAGCGATTCTCTAGTTTGGTTAGAAGTTGTAGTTGATTGGAAACTTTGTTACATTGATGGGGCTTGAAGATAGCTATAACCTTTCACCTTTACCTATTTGTAATTCATACTTTGGGTAAACCTTGTTACTTTTATATTACATGATGCTTATGATTGCTATGATGGTTGAAGACTTATGTTTGGTTGAATACAATTTGGTTTTGTTTTGAATACTTGTTTGGATATTGATGTGATTCTTGTGATGAATGTTCTTTGTGTGCTTGTTTTCTTATTATTTTTCTTGTGGTTTGATCCGTGACAATCATAACCACCAATTTGTTACTTGCTTAAACAAACAAACGACACTTGAGTGCAACCAAGTCTCTTGGGACGACCTTAACTTACCACTCCTATACTACAATTGACTAGGGTATACTTGCCCGAATGTGTTCCTAGTTAACCGGTAATTCTTGTTTCTATAAATTTAAAACATGGTTGCTAATTAGCACATCAAGTTTTTGGCGCCGCTGCCGGGGACTTGCGTTTGTATTCTTGTGTTTTTTTAATTGTCTTCTTGTTTGATAAATTGCTCGTTTGCTTATTATATTGATTCCTTGCTTGATCATAATTCCGGCACCGCCGCAACAAATTATTGGTGCCGTTGTCGGAGTTTTGGTTTCATGTGTTTTAAAAATCTCTCATTTCAATGTTTGTTACCTAAATATGCTCGAAAATGTTTACGAAAAAGAAAAACCACCAAAACAACCCAAATTATTTTTTCCATTTTTTTTTCTTGTTATGTGAGTTTTGTGTTTTATAAGTTATGTGATCTCTTGCATGTTCTTGTGTTTCTTTTTGCTTATGTTATGTTTTTGTTGATTAGTTTCGTATTAATTTTGAAATAAGACTATCTTATTTTAGATTATTTTGTTTTAATTTGTGTTACGTGACTAATTGTGTTTGCTTGTGTCTATGTGATTTTCATTTTATGTGATTGTGCTTTTATTTGTTTATGTTTTTTGTGTCATTTTATGTTTTTGTGTTTTACTAGTATATATGTGTTTATGTGTTTTGCTTGTTTTTATTTTCGTGTTCGTTACTTTTTGCGTTCTTGTTTTATTTTATCAATAAAAAGTTTTTAGTAAAAATTGTGTGCTAAAAAAAAAAAAAAAAAAAAAAAAAAGGTGCCAACCGAATCGGTTAGATTTCCGACCGAACGGTTGGAGCTTTCGGTAAATTATTTTTCATTCCAACCGAATTGGTTGGATGTCCAACCGAACGGTTGGTGCTCTCGTTAAAATTTTAAAATTGTGTCAATTTTCAACCGATCGGTTGGAACCCTTGACCGATCGGTTGGACCAATCCGTAAATTAAAAAAAAAAAAATTCGTATTTTGTGTCTATGTGTTTGTGTTTAGATCAAATGTCTTTTTGTTTTTGCAAGAGCGTCATGTCTTTTATTCTACTTAAACTCGGTTTTGCCATTTTTAATTTTTAGTACGTTGTGAATAAATAAGTACATTTAAAAAAAAATGTTTTGAACTTTGTGGGTATGTTCACTGGAAACCCTCACGAGACTTCACTCGTCCACTCGGGCCACCGAGGGGTTTAAAAGGCTTGTTGCATACGCTAAATGCAACCGTGATGCCTACGAAAGTGAGTTTTAGGATTTTACGCGTTTTTGTAGTTTAGTTTGTTTTAGCAGATTTAATAAGCTCTTGGAGATTGGATTATTGGTGACATTATACTTGGAGTGAAGATGATTTGTTGAATGAAAAATTGATTGATCTCACAAGCTTATGTTAGCGTTTGTTTAGCAACTTATCATATGGGGTTCGATCGCGATTTCTTTGGCCCGGGAAGTTTTGTTTCTCTTGGACTATTTATTTACTTATTTATTTTTCCCATTTTACATGCTTTGAAGTTTATTTTTCATGAGTATAATGCTTAACTTAAGTGTGAGGGAAAGTAAAATATTGGAAAACGAAACTCATTTTTAATTTTATAATTTTTGGGCCAATTTGAAAATAAATTTTTGTAAACCTGTTTGCCCTTGTGATCTTGTTGTTTTCACGCTTTTAGAATAACTTGATAATCCATTGGTGAAATCGGTAATTTTAAAAAATTTGAGATGTGTCCCGATTAATATTGCAATCCATTCTAGGATCGATAACATTTGCTAGCGCATATTATAACCTTTTTCGCTAAATTGTGAGTATTTGAGCCTATTTCATATATAGTATACACCTTTTATGCTTGAACCTTTTGCTATGAGTGTGTCGGTGATTTTATTTATTCTAGAACTTGTACTTGTAAATCATTACCAGACCGCAGTAAGATCGCATTCGTGTGATATAAGTGTATTCGTGTGATAAAGAGGCAACCTTAGGAATAAAACCAAATGGCCATCCGTTTACAAAATAATTTTGGCTAACCACATCGGTTAGTTACCCTCGTATTTGGAACCCATTTGTTAGCGTTTATCTTTAGCGCTAGATACCCCTAGTTACACCCTTTGAGCCATCCTTTTCATTTTTGTCATATCCAGAAAAATACAAAAATATTTTACACTTTAAACCTTAGCCTTACCCTTTGTCAAAGTCTAAACGGTGGGTTGCTAGTTGCTTGGTATGATGGATTGTTTTTGATGATTAATTGTTAGCCACACTTTGTCACTTGTGTGTGCCATTCCAACAAGATGAAGGAGACGTCTTTCGTATTTTGTATTTTTTTTGGTGTATGCTTATAAGAAGTGTGGGGGAGATGTGATGTTTTGAAAAAAAAAAAAAAAAAAAAGGAATAAGTCATCGAAAAAAAAAAGAGAAAGAAAAGAAAAAAAAATATATGTGATGACAATTATAGCAAATGTGCTATATTATGTATGGAGATGAAGAAATAAAGTTATGTGATATGTTGTTAGTCAATGTGCTAATTATGAAAAATATTATTATGGCGAATCGATGTATCGATATGTGAAAGTTTGAAGAGGAAGAAGTTAACTATAATCATTTACGGGTTTGCGGTTTGTTCGGTAACTAGCAACAATGAGACTTAGACTTTACTTTTCTTTTAAAACCAATTTCATAAATATTTCCCATGCCTTATCCCTACCCTTACCAAATTACTTTATCACTACGGATATTGTAATGGCTTTGTGAGAATATCAAATGCATGAATATTGTAGTGACCATCCGGTTTTTGAGTAATCAAGAATTCGCGCCAGTAATCTATTGTGTTTTTGTATGAGATGTTTAAATATAAGCCTAGTATAAACCCTTTAGCCTTACGTTACAACCCGAATAAAAGTCCTCTTTAGATGTTTACACTTATTGCTTACGCTTCGTCGGTGAAGTTTTGTTTCCTGTACAAGCCTATGGTAATAAACAAATCATGACTGAGCAATGAGTGTGATTTCTCTTATATATACTCCACTACCTAAAAAAATGAGTGTAGAGTGAATTATACTTTGTTTCTTTTTCGTGAGGTGTTTAGAAATGTTAATCAAGCAAGAAAATCATTGGGTATTGTCAAACATCTCGGTTTTTCACCACTAACGCTTAAAACGATGAATCGTATCTTGTACTTGTACTTGATAGATTTGCATCATATTTTTCTAATCATTCTTGTGCACCATGTGGATTTATTTTCTTTAATTCTAGATTTGCTTGAGGGCAAGCAAAGTTTAAGTGTGGGGGATTTGATAACGCTCAAAATTAACATGTTTTTAGGAGCGTTATTGTGGATTTTATGCATATATTTTGATCACTTTTATGAACTTATGGTACTTAATGAAGTATATTCTCTATTTTAGGTTCAAGGAAGGAAAATGAAGGAAAAGACTTAAAAATGATCAAAAACGAAGATTTATGAATGTACGGAGGAATTCCCGACAAATGAAAATCTCTTGGAGTATATTCGAGAAGATAAAAGTCATGAAGTTGTCACTCCAAGGACTCAAGAATAAAGCACAAGAAGGAAAACGAGAAGTAAAATGAAGGAATGAAGCTAAAACGAAGAAATAATGGAAGACTTGTTGTTCCCGACACACCTTCACCATTTTGGCCATAACTTGAGCATACGGACTCCGTTTGACCCCCCGTTCGCGGCCACGGAAAGCTAAGAGAAAGATCTACAACTTTCGTGTTTATGACTTTTGCCCAACCAATCGGATGGAGGACCAACCGATCGGTTGGATGCTTGCTGACCTCCCCAAGTCATTTTTAATGTATAATTAAGTGTCATTAAGCCCCAAGTCCGATCATGTCTCCATAATAACTCCTAAACCTGGCATTTTATGACAACTTAGTGCCCAAGTTTTATGCTTGGAGGCTAAGGTTGATTTCTACTACAAATATGAGTGCTAAGGCTTAGTTCTAAGTGTGCATCCTAGAGAAAGGATTGTCACCAAAACAAAGGTGCATTCCTAAAGGAAGGATTGTCACCAAAACAAGGGTGCACTTCTATCCTCAAACCTAAAGGAAGATTTGTCACCACTTTTATCTCACTTCTGCCGTTCATGGAGGATGTATCACCAAATATTGGAGCGATTCTCTAGTTTGGTTAGAAGTTGTAGTTGATTGGAAACTTTGTTACGTTGATGGGGCTTGAAGGTAGCTATAACCTTTTACCTTTACCTATTTGTAATTCATACTTTGGGTAAACCTTGTTACTTTTATATTACATGATGCTTATGATTACTATGTTGGTTGAAGACTTATGTTTGGTTGAATACAATTTGGTTTTTTTTTGAATACTTGTTTGGATATTGATGTGATTCTTGTGATGAATGTTCTTTGTGTGCTTGTTCTCTTATTATTTTTCTTGTGGTTTGATCTGTGACAATCATAACCACCAATTTGTTACTTGCTTAAACAAACAAACGACACTTGAGTGCAACCAAGTCTCTTGGGACGACCTTGACTTACCACTCCTATACTACAATTGACTAGGGTATACTTGCCCGAATCTGTTCCTAGTTAACCGGTAATTCTTGTTTCTATAAATTTAAAACATGGTTGCTAATTAGCACATCAAACTGTCAACACAAAGGTTGAGTGAAATTCATAGAGTTTATTAAATGCTTGAACACAATATGTTGATAGTGTGAGTTAATTAGACTCGTACTCATGGTTGGAAAACAAAATAGTTATTATTATTCACTAAGCTCATGCAACCAATACGTTAACGGGTACCAATATCAATCGGTGGAGTTACCCCGGTAGGTACTTTGCAGTCATACCTAAGTCTCAATTATTAGTGCATTTGTTTGAACGTACTTGGTCAATACAAATGGGATTCGTCAATCCCAATAGGCCTATTCACAATATTCGCGCTCACTACTAATAGTGATTAAATGGTTCATGATAAGGGGTCTTGGATTGGTAAGGATGGTACTTATTGACAATAAAACAATCGGATAGCATATAATTTCAAAGCATTGTGTTCAGTTAAAATAGCATGTATCCCCCCCCCCCCCCAAGGGTTTGTAAAACAATTAAGTAATGGAAAGTGGGGCTATGAACTCACCGTGAGTTGGATGATATCAAATGTATAATGAGAATGATAGATATGCCGTGAGAACTTCTACGAACAACCTAGAATAATTGTTGAAACTTAGGTTTGGAGTAATGTCTAAGAAAACATACACGTGCCTATATATGTCTTTATATTGTTCATGATGTAGTACTTTGATAGGTTGTGTATGTCGTTATATAAAAATGGTTTATGAAACATGTATAGTTGGTATATCTCGTATTACCGTTCGGGCCATCATAATTCAGAGGTCATGCAGTAAACGTTCAAGGAGCTAGGACACTTTAATTCGTAAATCCAGCAACTCGTCGATCCGTTTACCCAAATGAAACCCCTCACATGAAGCTCCCTAGTGTTGTAGTATTTGATAGAAAATATCTGTTTTTTATCTTTACAAGTTACATGTCTGAATAGTTGAATAAACTTAGGAAAGTTTATTTTGAATGAAGATTGTTATCTTTAATGAGCTAACTAAGTCTAGTATGGATGGGATATTACTTGCAAAGTCTCATGGTCAATCGATGGAGTAGATCCAAATTAGTTAATTATGTTACGACTAACACTTTAGTTCATGTTTTCGACTTAGAAAGCCATAAGGTCTTAGCCGTGACTTTGCCGTGACTTTGGTCATAGCTACCATGGTCTTGAGACTCATCCTTGGCCTTAGCCATGGCTGTAGTCTCGGCTTTAAGGTCATTAGACCTCTTGGTTTTACTTAGCTATAACCAATACATGGTCATTTGGGTATTAAAAAGGGGCTGTTAAGAATTTGAAGAAAAATATCACTCCTTATGAGTTTTCAGGGTTCGAGCTTTTTAGTACTTGAACGAAAACGTCATTCCGGAAAACTTTCGTGTTTAAACTTTTTGATGAAATGGACCATAAGTGCCTCGTTTAATTAGGTTAGATCGCTTAACAGTAGCGTATCGGCAGTTTTGGTCTTTCCTGTTTAATAACTTCTTTTGGCCATAACTTTTGACTCGTGTACTCATTTTTGATGATTCAAATTGCTATGATTCCCTTTTTAAGTCCTCTTTAACATTATGTAAGTGACCAATATCATGGTTATACTATTTTGGTCGAATTGCACAATATATGTCACTAGTTTTCTTGTTTATGTCTATTTAGCTAACATATGGTTACTTTAACTTGTTTTAATGGTTTTTATATATCATGAACATAACACAAAGACCATATATAGAATGAATGAAAAATAATAAGCATGAAAATGATATTGAGCAAGAAAGTGTATTAGGGTTTCTTACAACTTTTGGCTTTCACTTAAGAAAGGAAATCAAAGACCAAAGAACTAGAACAAGTACTATGAAACCCTAGCTTTCACTTCTTCAATCTCTTGATAGCATGTTAAGATAGCTTGTGGAAGTACTTGAAGTATTCTACTAGAACACTTCTTGTTGTAGCTTGGAATTCACCAAAGGAAGGAAGAAACTAGAATTTGGATCAATCAAAACTTAACAAGAGCTTTGGAATTAATATGAATCTTGTGTTTCTTGAATAATACTTGAAAGAAATTAGCAAAAGTGAAATATGTATGTGTGTGAGACGTTTTAATGGTGAGGAAAAGTGCGAGGATGAGTGCCTATATATACTAAAATGAGGAGGTTAAGGTTGTTAGGAAATGTGGTTAGAAATTGTACACATATATGCATAATGAATCCATGGTTCACCACCAAGCCACCAAGGCCTTGGTGAATCACCATTGTGTCGTTCCATATGAGTCATATAAGTGACTAGATGACTTTTGATCATATCTTGCTTTTACGGAGTCAGTTTAGTCCCGGTAATCGCTAACTGTAAGCCATTAAGTCACGAAACGTAAAACCGGGTATAGTAAAAATATGAAACTTGTGGAGATGATTAAACTTATCAATATACTCATTACTATCTTATAAAAATGAGTGATAAGTTTAATGGGTTGCGAAAACTCTGTTAACGCTGGAAACGTAGGTTTAAAACGCGTTAAACGTAAAACGTACGAAAGTTGCGTAAAACTGAGAAAAGAAAAATGTAACTTTTCCAATATGATGATAATGAATTAAAATCGCCTATAATGTCTAGATTGGGCTCAGTCCAGTGCCGGTTGGTATTTAATGTCTTTTAGACGTAAAACCGTAAGCCTAAAAATCGAGGAATGATTTATAAAATCAAGGAATCATTTTTGGTCAAAGGAGGAGCGAAAAATATGTTGACTTTTCCAAAAATATAAAAGTTTCTAATCATCTTAGAAAATGCAGTGCAGTTATAGGCTAAGGTTGCGGATAAGTAAAAGTGCTTAAAACGCAAATTTCTGTTTTGTAAGGCACAGGGTCTATTTGGTAACATTTTAACTTAATTATCAAAAATTCCCTAATTGATCATGAGTGTACTAAACATTAATCAGATGCGAGGAAAATTGGCGCAGTTGGTTTTCGTTATGTGCAGGATGTTTAAATGACGTTTAAACCAAACGTATAGTTTCTTAATAACTTTTGCGAAAATGATTCGATGAGCGTCAAACATTATTTTATCATGGAAATAATTTATCTCATGAGAATATGAAATAAAAATTTCAAAAATGAATAGTAAAAGTGAATAGTAAAATGAATAGTAAAAATTCGGGATTGGATAGTAACCTGAAAATGCGAATTGTTACATGTTTCACGGGTAAAGGGAGGAAGGGAGGTAGGAGACGGTTTGACTGGTTTTGGGGGTCAAGCAATAAAACACGCGTTTTATTATTTGGGGTGTGGAAGTTTGTGGATTGGGCTAAGTGAGTGATGTGGGTAATAGGCCAAGGAGGGAGTTAGGCCAAGGGTAGGATTAATGTATTGGGTAATTGGATTAGTGAGTTAGAGATAATAAAGGTGGTCCATATGGTTTTTAGTAGCTAAAATAAGCCCAAGGACCAAACATGTATTTTCTGATTTTTGAAGGCTGTATTCTGCCAATATTCCAAAACTGTTCCAAGGGTAAGATATGCCAACTTTCGATTTCCCAAGGGACCATAAATGATAATTTGCCAAATTGAAATATCCGAGGACCAAAATTGCCACTTTTGAAACTTGAAGGACCAATTTCGCCAAATCATGAAAATTTACTCCGAGGACCACAAATGTGATTTCTTGATTCCTGGGGGACTGTTGTTGACTTTTCTTTAAAATAAATCTTCAGGGACCAAAACTCACATTTTATGAAAGTCGGGGGACTGATTTTGCCATTTCTGCAAACTTTGCTCGTTTTTCGTCTGTTTTCAATCCTTTTGTACCTGTAACACATAAAAACACAATCCAGGAATATTTCCAGTATTTTATGACATATTTATGTGTTTTCAGTCGTTTTTATAGTCTAAATGGGTATAAAATGATGAGTATTTACACACTCATCACCGTCCCTTTTTAAAACTTCTGGGCCGCCTCGTGTTAGTGTAAAGCCAGGCAGCCTCGCACTTTTTGTGCCTGACGTCGTACCGTATAAATTTCCAAATTCTTTTCTGGGTCGCTAGTGTAAAATTCCATCGCATCACTTCATAAGGCAACGACGGCAGTTCCAAAGCCTGACGCCGTCTAGTGTTAATTCCAGACTTTTCTTGGTTTTCTTGTTTTCTTCATTCTTGAGTATAAAAACGTCTGAAAAGCTCCAAAATGCTTCGTTTTCCAGAATTCATGTCCAAGGTACCTAAAATGACAAAAGAAATGATTTAAGTTAATATTTGACCATAAAAACACAATTTATGGCTTAAATGACCCCCTAAAAGCGTATCAAATAAATCCTTATCAAATACCCTTACATTTGGGATTTGCTTGTCCTCAAGCAAATAAGCTTTTATACCAATCAAAATACAAGTTAGGGGTCATTTAACATTAATATAAAAGTAATTACAACAAATGATCATTCTACCTTAGTCAAAACAAGTACGGAAATTATATACTAGCACCTCACATATAGGGTTTGGATACTCTCATCTCTTGGGTGTTATAAATTTATATATCACAAATGCAAATAGAAAAGATATCTCTCACTACCTGTCATAGCACATAGATTACCATAGGCATGGGAAAGGATAAAAAACCTCTACCACTTTGGCGTAAGCACCTAGGATGAACTATCAAAGAGGTCTTTCGAAGGGTTATAACGTTAGGTGTAGTGATATAGAAAAACACGGTTTGTTGGATAAGGGATATTTTACTTTTGGCAAGTCAATTGTCTTGGTCAATTACATGTACAATGCGGCGTTGCTAAGTGATTGAGCCCAAACGGTCAACCTAAATTGACCAGGGATATGGTCAACAAGGTCAAACAGCTCAGAGTCAATGCTCCGCGGAATATAGTGGTTTCCCCGGGTCGTTATGTCCCGACGAGGTGTGGATTGTATTCAAACGGTTTCGTGATCGGGTGAATTTGGATGAAAAGGGGTTTGTGAGTGATTAAGCTAAGGAATCTACAAAGAAATAGCTTAAATAAGCTATATGAATAAAACTTGAAAGTTGGAAAAACCAGAAACGTTCAAAACTTAAAAACGCGTACGTTACGTTTAAATAAAACGTAAACGTACGAAATAAAAAGTGAAAACGGAAATCTGAAAACACCCAGGGGGTGAAAATGACTTTTTTACAAACTAAAAAGTAAAAGAAAATTTTTAGAAAAAGAAAATTAATTTTAACACTAATTAATTATTTATTATTAATTAAATACTAATTAAAACTAATTATTAATATTTAAATAACTAAAATACAATATAATATTATTTAAACACTATAAAAATGAAAAAAAAATTCCTAAAATTATAAAATAACTAAAAATAAGTTTTAAGATTAAAAATAAGTATTTTTGTCTTTTTGTGATTTTTCTATTAATTAATTACTAATTAATTACTAATTACCTAATTAAACTATTTTAAATTAAGAAAAATAGAAAATGAACATTAAAAATTCTAGAAAAATTTATAAAAATATTTTATAACATATAAAAGCTATAAAAAATATAAAAACTAGGTTTGAATTAATAAAAGCTAATTATGCTATTTAATACTAATTATTAATTAATAATTAATAAAACTAAAACTAATTCTAATAAATACCAAATGATTAAATAAAAATCTGATAAAATTACTAAAATTACTTTAATATAAAAGGTAATTAATAAAAATATAAAAATGACAAGTACTTAATAAAAATATAAAAATGAAAATTAAAATTAAATTACATTAAATAGAAACTATCACTTAAAAATTAAATTGGATTTTTGGAATTTTCTTTTTGGAAACTTAATTTATAACTAAAATCTAACAACTTTTGTGAAAACAAGTTTAATGGAACTTAAAATTAAGCTAATTACAAGCTTATTGTGGTGACAGTTGACTTTGGTCAACTGTCAAGGGCAAATGGAGATGTAGGCAGCTAGGGGGCCCACAAGGGATGATTCAAGTGTAAATAAGCTAAGTACACTAGAATAAGCTAGAAAAAGCAAGAAATAAGCTCTTAATAAGCTGAGAAATGGATTAAGCTAATCCAAGACCAAACAGTCCACTCAGTCAAGGGAGAAGGTTTTTGGACCTTGCAGCCCTATCAAATGGGGTTCAAAACCCAAGGTAAGCCCAGATACTTGAAGAACTGCTTATTGGCTTTTCAAAAAGCCAATAAGCAGCCTGTGGGGTCCATTATGGAGGCCATGAGAGGGCATGAAAGTTGGGGGTCTGAGCTGAGCATCTGTGTGCAGGGCATTACATTGCCCTGCAAGTGATTTTGATCAAGGAATTAAGCCTCAGAAAAAATTGTAAAAATAAGGTGAGTGATGGAATCCAGAGTTCAGCAGGGGGTTTATGTTCCCAAGAAATTTCAGGGGCTCAAACCAATTACAAAATTCACCAACCTTTTGGAAAAATTAGAAGACATGCATTTTGACTTTTTCAGAAACCTAACACAGTTGACCTTTTTGAGTTTTGATTGCTTCTATACTACTGAAGACATGTTTATAAGTTAAGTTAAAATCAAATTAAGTTAAAAGAACCACTTATATAAGGAAATGATGGGCTATGGAACTCAAAAACCACCACAGTTAACTGTGGTGGTGAGATTTGTGTGAAATTGACTTTTTTCAAAACAACCTTGGTGGATTATGGCTTAAATGAACCTAATATACCTAGCATGAACTAACTGCATCAATTGCAACAACTGAGACAGACATTAATGCCCTAGAACAAGTAAAACCAAACACCCCTTCTGAGATTGAAAATGGAATTTTATTAAGCAATTTAAGGACTTAGATCATTTAAACATTGATTCAACTCAAAACTACATAAAATAAACACTAATAAACAACAATAAACAACAGATGATAACAGAAGATCACACATACAAATTTTGACAAAAAATTATGAGAAAGTACTTACAACAGTCCTTAGCTTACAATCAACAAACCACAAAGATCTAAATCTACCCTAAAGCTCCCCTGAGCACTAAACCATTACTCCCTTATTGCTTGCAATGCTTCTGCTTCCATTCCTTTTTCTTGATCACTTTTCTTGATTTTGTTTTTTTTTTAATTTTCTGGGTATTATTTTTTTTTCTTTTCTAAAAAAACTTAACTTAAAACTGATTGGTGCTCAATATTACTTATCAGAAAACTTACTTAAACTAAATGTGAGCTGATGAGACAGTAGTAACACAAGTTAACAATAAAACATACAATTTAACTAAAATATGAAAAAGTGAATTTTCATAACAATATTGGATTTCATTAACTTAAAGGTTGAGAAGTACACTTGATAACACTTAGAGTACACTGAAAAAGCTAACATAGGATTTGGAAACTAAGTTTTACAATAAGTAAAAAAATTACAAAATAAGCTAAAACTACTCCTACCACTACTGCTACAACTAATACTTTTTCTTCTCTCTTTTCTTTTATTTTATAGTCCTGGAGGTCCACAAAGACATTCCCACTTGCTTATGAGCCGTTGGATGAGCTCCTAAGATCCCAGCCGTTTAAAATAGATTTTGGCGCGAAAATTGGGATTGGCAGGTTTGGGTTTGGTGTGGGAATTTAATGAGGAGAGGAGGGGGGTTGAATGTAGGTGAGAGCTTTAATGAGGGTTGGTGAAAGTATCATGGAGGGGGGACATGAACCTGCGATTAGGGGTTGTTTAGAGGTTAGGGATGATGGTCAAACTGGTGTTTGACCGGTTTTTAAATAAAAACGGGGTTAAGGGTTTTGGGGTTTGACTGGGGTTGACCGGGGGTGGGCTTAGGTAAGTATTTTGGGCTTGGGGGTGTATTACTGGATCAGAGGTGTGAGTGGATTAGTTTTATTTTGGGTTTAAGATAAAAAGGGTCCAAATGGTAACTTAGTAAACAACAAGGACCAATAATGTAAATTACCCAAAAGTGAGGGGCTGATTTGTATAAACAACCCAAGTTATCATAAGGATAAAAATTGACAAGTTTGAATATTACGAGGACCAAAATTTATATTTTCCAAAATAAAACACCCGGGGACCAATTTTGTAAATTTCCAAATTCCGGGGACTAAACTTGCAATTTTCACCAATCTTTCATTCCAAGGACTATTTTTGACACGTTTTGATTTTCCAAGGATAAAAATTGATTTTCCTTTCAAAAATATCCCACCAGGGACCAATTCTGCCAAAATCTGAAACTCCAGGGACTAAATTGTAATTTTATGAAGGTTGGGGGACTGAAACTGCCAATTTTGCAAACTTTATACGTTTTTCATCTGTTTTTGCTCATTTTGCATCTAAAACATATAAAACACAATTTTGAAATATTTTTAGTATTTTGATGCATTTCTGAGTGTTTTGTATGTTTTGCAGTTCAGATTTGACCAAAAATGATGAGTGTTTGAGCACTCATCACTAAGCCAAGACTCGACTCAACTAAAGCTAACTATGTCCAACATAAATATAAAAGAAACGGGATGGTAGTCCATATGTTTTTTCGACTTTTCTTTTTTCTATTTTTTTTTCATTTTTCTTGTTTTTTCAATTTTTTTCCCATACACTCTTGCCCTACCATCCAAAAGAATACATCAAGGGAGCTCGTTTCCTCCTTTTACATTTGAACTTTTACATAATTAAAAATAAAGACTCGAATCAAGATAATCGAAACACTTGGAGTACTTTAAGACATTAACGCATATATGGGGGGTATAAATGATGTTCTTCCCCATTACTCCATAACACTAGTACTTTATCCATGACTCCCAATCGTCCCAAAACAATATGTATAACATATGACTCGACTTAGCAACCATGTAATCAATTAGACAATTAACCAAGGATTTAAATAAATAATAATAATGCACTAAAGATGAGTGCATACAAGGAAGGCTAAGGCGATTTGGGTGTACATTTGGGGTGGATTGCAAACAAATTCTTCCTTTAACTAAGATGCTTAAAGTTAGAAATGAAAAAGATAGGCTCTGAGGGTTGTACTAGGGGTATGTTGTAATAAAAATGAGTACATCGCAAAGGTGTGGGAAAATTACTTGACCAATAAAGTCAATGCAATTATAATACAGGTTTAAAACATGGGTTATCCTAATGCCTCTTATCATATAGTAAATCCTAACTACACGAATGTAGTCTCACTAGCGGTCTCGGATGCATCACTAACGCAAGTTCTAGAATCTAAATACTACTGGTACACTCAGAAGCATTAAAGATAAATGCTTTTTTCTAACAATCTAAAGGCGAACATCACATATATATGGGGTGGAAAGTTTTTGAGTGGTACGGTTTTTGTGCTAGTTATATAACTCCTATCCATGAGACGCTTATTAAGATTAAAGTTTCACTCCTAAATGTTGCAAAAAAAAAATTAATTTGGTGCCAAATTTACCCTAACAAGTATTTCTTTTAGTTTTATTTCACACTAACTATTAAACAAAAGAAAAATCAGGCGAAGTTGTAGTTTCTAAGGTATCCCAATTTACCCCCTTATACTTACGTTGAACATTGTCCCCAATATTTAATTAAAAGATGTAAAAGTAAAGATAAATGAAAACGAAAGAAATTAATACTCCACTGATTCGCTCGGTATGGAAAATATTGTAACATGGTTAGATCTTCCTCCAAGAAAATGTGCATCTAACGCTTCACTCCTGAAATATAATCATCTTCTTGTCCAATATAACATGTTAATCAACAAAAAAAAAAACAAACACGAAACCTTGCATAAAATCGGCGGTAAACTCTATATATAAAAGTAAATCCTAGAAAGCAAGTAAAGATATAATGCTTGCAAAATAAATGTTTGCAGATTCCTGGAGTTTAAAATTTTAAGATTTTACGAAACTTTACAATTTCGGTAGAATAACAAAATCTGGAAAATTTTTCAGAAAATAAAGTCCGACGTCGTCAGGTTTTAACTCTGACGCCGTCAGAATGGGCCTAACAAAATTTTTATATTTTTTTTCCGGAAAATTTCTAGAAAAATCCATGTTTTAAGACCTGGAATCCCTGCAAAACATTTATTGTGACTCGATACAAGCATTTGACTCAAACAAATACTAATATGTATGTTCACGTCTTATTATTATTGTTAATGTTCAATCTGTTCTTTAATACAAATATGAGCTTCCATTACACCTTTTTTTTTTTTTTTTTTTTTTTTTTTTAAAATACCTTTATATGTAATTAAGACGAGGTTAAAAACAAAATAAAGCATTTTATAAATTTATTTGAGACATGAACAATAAATAAAAAGAATGAAAAATACATACGGGAACAAATAAAAACAAATAAACCAAATAAAATAAAGCTTCGGTTGCCTCCCAAGAAGCGCTTTTCTTTTTTTACGAGTCTTGTAGCTAGACTTAAAGTCACACCCTACGTTTTCTTATCCTTTCTCTCAACGCCCTCTCTAATCTTCTTAACAATTTCCCAATTGACTTTGTACTTAGGTCCAAGGCTTAGATAGTTCTTATAAAAAAAGCTCCTTTTTCCCATACATAATCCATGCCATTTTTCCTATCCTCCTCATTAATATCCTCAAATGCACTGATATTATCTTTGTCTAATTGAGGCACGTAACGTAACTCCTTCATCCTATTAGGCATCCTATATGTTATCTTATCATTTTTGGTTGAAAACTGAACCGTGCCTTCTAGCCTATCGTATACTAACTTGGAAACCTCGACAAACGGCTTACCTAGTACAACATGAGATAAGTGACAGTCTATAACACTTGCCAAATCCTCTTAAATCATGAAGTCAGCGACATAGGTAAAACTCCCAACAAAGATATGCACACCTTTAATTCTCCCAACAAAGTTACAAACTCCGCTGTGGTATTTGAGATCTCTCCTAGGCTCAAGTTGTGCATTCATTATATCGTTATAAACACTTGAGGAAATCACACTGATTGGGGATTCACAGTTAATGTAAGTTTGATCAATGTACTAATCATACATGGTATTTTTACATTCCAAGGATTACCCTTCTTTATTTTTGGATCAATTTTAACAAAGGGTGGTCAAGGGTCATCAACTATATTGCTATAGTAGGAAATTTCTTCCTAAGTAGGGTATAAATTGAAATATTCGTGATCTAATTCCCCATCTCCCTGTTCCTCTATAACTTCAACAACCGCAAAATCATCAGGCCCTAAGCTCTCATTGGAGTACATGGTGATTGCTAAGTCATTTAGTACACTATCAAGATCAATATCGATCAATCTATTAAGCTCCCTAAGCTCTCTAATTTTGCTCTCAATTTGATTACGCAAAACAATTACTAATCAAAATACAAGTTAGGGGTCATGTCCCAAGTACCTAAAATGCTCCATTTTCCAGAATTCATGTCCCAAGTACCTAAAATGACAAAATAAACGATTTAAGGTAATATTTGACCATAAAAACACGATTTAGGGCTTAAATGACCCCCTAAAGCATATCAAATAAATCTTTATCACCTACACTTGAACTTTTACATAACTAAATTAAAGACTCGAATCAAGAAAATCAAAACACTTGGAATACTTAAAACATTAATGTATATAAGGGGTAATGATTCCCCTTTCACTTCATAACGACTAGTACATTTACCCATGAGTCCCAGTCATCCCAAAACTATATATACAAGATATGACTCGACTTAGCAACCATGTAACCAATTATACAATTGACAAAGTGTTTAAACATGTAACAATAATGCACTAAATCCGCATACAAGGTAGGCTAAGGCAATTTGGGTGTACATTTGTGGGTGGATTGTAAACAATATTCTTCATTAATATTTTGGAATCCACCGAAATATAACGAGAACCGCGAAAAAGATAGGCTCTGAGAGATGTACTAGGGGTATCGTGTACTAAAAATGAGTATATCGCAAAGGTGTGGGAGAATTACTTGACCAATGAAGTCAACATAATTATAATACATGTTTAAAACAAAAGGGTTATCCTAATGCCTCTTATTATATAGTAAATCATAACTACACGAATGTAGTCTCACTAGTGGCCTTGGGATGCATTACAAACGCAAGTTCTAGAATCTATATACTACCGGTACACTCATAAGCATCAAAGATGAATGTTTTTTCCTAATGATCTAAAGGCGAATCCTCACATTTTTGGGGTGGAAATTTTTTTGAGTGGTACGGTTTTTGCGCTAGCTATATAATTCCTATCCATAAGACGCTTTTTAAGACTAAAGTTTCACTTCTATATGTTGCAAAAAAATTTAAATTTGGCGCCAAATTTGCCCTAATAAGTATTTCTCTTAGTTTTATTACACATTTACTTTAAAACAAAGCAAAAAAGCAAGTGGAGTTACAATTTCTAAGGTATCCCAATTTACACCCTACACTTAAACCGAACATTGTCCCCATTGTTCCTAAAAAAAGTATAAAAGTAATGATAAAAGAAAAAGAAAGAAACTAGTACTCCCCTGTTTCGCTCGGTATGGACGATGTGAAAACATGGTTAAATCTTCCTCTAAGAAAATGAACGTGATAAGCTTCACTTCCGATGTATATTTCATTTGCTTTTCCAATATAACCTGTAATAAGTAAGAAAACAAGACACGAAACTTCACATAAAATCGGCGGTAAAATCTGCATATAAAATTAACTCCTAGAAACCAGTGTAAGATTGATACGTGGGATTGCGCCCTCGCAACAGGTTTTACCTCTCAAGGGATCTTGAGAAGCTTGCAATCCCCGCCAGGCAGTGTACCTGATCGTTGTAGTATAGTATAGTGACAAGTACTGGGGTATTGATCGTTCAACTAAGGAATAGTGTTGCAAGGATTAGAAAGCCTACTAAACTAGGTCTCGAGGTGAGGGATGATTCTTTTTGTATTTTTTTATATTTTATGAAAAGCAAGTAAAATCTCGGGTTCTGAAGGAGTGGGCGGAATTAGTTGCTAGTCAACTAACCCAATTAACTAAAGATGCAATCAAAATAAAATAAAAAGAAATGAAAATAAACTAATATGATTTTGTGGTGGAATCAATAATGAGAAAAGATGTGTTTACTTAGATTTCATTACTCCCGAGATATCTTTTACCGGTTGATTAGCTTGTTACAATTGCATGGATGACGGGTTATATTCCTTAATACTAGTCGTAGGGCCGTGTACAATATTCCCTAACTCTATAAAATCCTACTTCACTCCTATGTCGAGCCGACTAAAAGCTCCTAACATTGGATCATTAGAATTCACTTATGCATTAAATACAACCAAAAATCATAGTACACCTCTGATCATGTTTCTTAAGATGTTCAAGCAAGTTACCAATGGAAGTCTGCCAGTTTTCTTAAGCCTAACATCGAATACAATCATCCACAACAATTATAAGCAAACAATCAACCAATAATCAACATCTAGGTTTCACTACATCTAAGCAAACACAATAAAAACCTAGCCTAGCATGTTAAAAGAAAGACAAGCATAAGATAGAATCAAACAACACATAGACATATTGAATGATTATTAGAAGACTTATCTTTATTCAAACATGGATGAAAGAAGGGATTGAAACCCCTACAATATGATGAAAATTCGATCTAGGGTTTATGCTCCTAATGTTCCACCATTTACAATGAAAAATTAGAAAAATAAATATAGACAAAACATCCTGATGGTGTCACGTTGTAGGGTCTGACGCCATCAACTCGCCGCCAATATAAAATTCGTATTGCCTAGATCCAGTCTTGACACCTTCATGTGTAAATATACTCTGGGCCGTCACTTGCAAATCAATCCTGACGACCTTGATGACGCCGTCAGGTCATTAACATTGAAAATGTTCTGGGCCGTCACGTTATAATTTCCTCTTCCACCTCTTTTATCACTCTTGACGTCGTCATGTGTTAGATCAGGTACTGTTCTCAGCAAGGATTTTGAGACTTTGCCGTTTTCTTTACTTTTATGCTCCAAAAATTCCAAAATGCTTTCTTTTCCAGATTTCTTCTCAAAAGTACCTAAAATGACAAAAGGAACGATTTAGGGCAATATTTGATCAAATAATCTCTAATTCGGGCTTAAATGACCCCTTAGAAGCGGTACACTTTTCGCCTCATCAAATACCCTTACACTTGAGATTTGCTTGTCCTCAAGAAAATGCGCTTTTATTCTAATCAAAATACAAGTTAGGGGTCATTTAACACTAATATAAAAGTAATTACAACAAATAATCGTTCCACTAAAAACCAAAGACAAGCCCAGAGGTCATACACTAGCACCTTACAAATAGTGTTTAGATACTCACATCTCTCGGGTGTAATAAAGTATATATCACAATATGGAAATGGAAAACATCTCTCACTACCTTTCATAGCAAAATAGATTGCCATAGGCTTGGGAAAGGATCAAACCTCCACCACTTGGCGTAAGCACCTAGGATAAACTATCAAAGAGGTCTTTTAAAGGGTTATAACGTTAGGTGTAGGGAAATTGCCTTTGACAGCGTCACAAGGTGTTAGTGACTTCGTCATGAGTTGACAACAGGGTGGATAAATCAAATACATGTGACGCGCCAGAATGTTTTGTGAAGAGGTCTTGACAGCGTCACGTACAAAATTTCCAAGGCCATCAAGAGTAATTGTAAAGAGTGACGGCCGAGAACCCATAAAGAGTGACGGTGTCAGAAGTGGATCTAGGTAATACGAGTTTAATTTTGCGGCGAGTTGATGACATCAGACTTAACTCTTGACGCCGTCAGATTGTAAAATATATATATAGTTTTCTAGTTTTTTTTTTTTCATTTTTCTTGTTTTTTCAATTTTTTCCCATACACTCTTGCCCTACCATCCAAAATAATACATCAAGGGAGCTCGTTTCCTCCCTTACATTTGAACTTTTACATAATTAAAAATAAAGACTCGAATCAAGATAATCGAAACACTTGGAGTACTTTAAGACATTAACGCGTATATGGGGGGTATAAATGATGTTCTTCCCCATTACTCCATAACACTAGTACTTTACCCATGAGTCCCAATCGTCCCAAAACAATATGTACAAGATGTGACTCGACTTAGCAACCATGTAATCAATTAGACAATTAACTAAGAATTTAAAAAAATAATAATAATGCACTAAAGATGAATGCATACAAGGAAGGCTAAGGAGATTTGTGTGTACATTTGGGGTGGATTGCAAACAAATTCTTCCTTTAAGTAAGATGCTTAAAGTTAGAAATGAAAAGAGAGGCTCTAAGGGTTGTACTAGGGGTATGTTGTAATAAAAATGAGTACATCGCAAAGATGTGGGAAAATTACTTGACTAATAAAGTCAATGCAATTATAATACAGGTTTAAAACATGGGTTATCCTAATGCCTCTTATCATATAGTAAATCCTAACTACACGAATGTAGTCTAACTAGCGGTCTTGGAATGCATCACTAACGCAAGTTCTAGAATCTAAATACTACTGGTACACTCACAAGCACTAAAGATAAATGCTTTTTTCTAATAATCTAAAGGCGAACATCACATATTTGGGGTGGAAATTTTTTGAATGGTACAGTTTTTGTGCTAGTTATATAACTCCTATCCATGAGACGCTTATTAAGACTAAAGTTTCACTCCTAAATGTTGCTGGGTGCCAAATTTACCCTTACAAGTATTTCTTTTAGTTTTATTACACATTAACTATTAAACAAGACAAAAATCAAGCGAAGTTGTAGTTTCTAAGGTATCCCAATTTACCCCCTTATACTTACGTTGAACATTGTCCCCAATATTTAATTAAAAGTTGTAAAAGTAAAGATAAATGAAAATGAAAGAAATTAATACTCACCTGATTCACTCGGTATGGAGAATATTGTAACATGGTTAGATCTTCCTCCAAGAAAATGTGCATCTAACGCTTCACTCCTGAAATATAACCATCTTCTTGTCCAATATAACATGTTAATCAACAAAGAAAACAAACACGAAACCTTGCGTAAAATCGGCGGTAAACTCTATATATAAAAGTAAATCCTAGAAAGCAAGTAAAGATATAATGCTTGCAAAATAAATAATTGCAGATTCCTGGAGTTTAAAATTTTAAGATTTTACGAAACTTTACAATTCCGGCAGAATAACAAAATCTGGAAAATTTTTCAGAAAATAAAGTCCGACGTCGTCAGGTGTTAACTCTGACGCCGTCAGAATGGGCCTAACAAAATTTTTATATTTTTTTCCTGAAAATTTCTAGAAAAATCCATGTTTTAAGACCTGGAATCCCAGCAAAACATTTATTGTGACTCGATACAAGCATTTGACTCAAACAAATACTAATATGTATGTTCATGTCTTATTATTATTGTTAATGTTCAATCCGTTCTTTAAAACAAATATGAGCTTCCATTACACTTGTTTTTTTGTAAAATACCTTTATATGAAATTAAAACGAGGTTAAAAACAAAATAAAGCATTTTTACAAATTTATTTGAGACATGAACAATAAATAAAAAGAATGAAAAATACATACGGGAACAAATAAAAACAAATAAGCAAACAAATAAACAAAATAAAATAAAGCTTCGGTTGCCTCCCAAGAAGCGCTTTTCTTTATTTACGAGTCTTGTAGCTAGACTTAAAGTCACACCCTACGTTTTCTTATCCTTTCTCTCAACACCCTCTCTAATCTTCTTAACAATTTCCCAATCGACTTTGTACTTAGGTCCAAGGCTTAGACAGTTCTTATGAAAAAAGCTCCTTTTTCCCATACATAATCCATGCCATTTTTCCTATCCACCTCGTTAATATCCTCAAATGCACTGATATTATCTTTGTCTAATTGAGGCACGTAATGTAACTCCTTCATCCTATTAGGCATCCTATATGTTATTTTATCATTTTCGGTTGAAAACTGAACCGTGCCTTCTAGCCTATCGTATACTAACTTGGAAACCTCGACAAACGGCTTACCTAGTACAACATGAGATAAGTGACAGTCTATAACACTTGCCAAATCCTCTAAAATCATGAAGTCAGCGACATAGGTAAAACTCCCAACAAAGATATGCACACCTTTAATTCTCCTAACAAAGTTACAAACTCCTCTGTGGTATTTGAGATCTCTCCTAGGCTCAAGTTGTGCATTCATTATATCGTTATAAACACTTGAGGACATCACGCTGATTGGGGATTCACAGTCAATGTAAGTTTGATCAATGTACTAATCATACATGGTATTTTTACATTCGAAGGGTTACCCTTCTTTTTTTTTTGGACCAATTTTAACAAAAGGTGGTCAAGGGTTATCAACTATATTGCTATAGTAGGCAATTTCTTCCTAAGTAGGGTATAAATTGAAATATTTGTGATCTAATTCCCCATCTCCCTGTTCCTCTATAACCTGAACAACCGCAAAATCATCAGGCCCTAAGCTCTCATTTGAGTACATGGTGATTGCTAGGTCATTTAGTACACTATCAAGATCAATATCGATCAATCTATTAAGCTCTCTAATTTCGCTCTCAATTTGATTACGCAAAACAATTACTTCTTACGATGAAAGGGGTGGATTCGCATTTTCCATAGTGGCAAACGGAATAGTCAATGAATATGTTTTACTAACAAAGGCACAAAGACAAGTGATTCGCCTTAAACTAGTTTTCTTTTATTTCTCAACCACTTGTGAATGGTCAATAGTAAAGTCAAACTAATCAAGACAAGTGCTTCCGTGGAATACAGTGTTTCCCCGGGTCGTAATGTCCCAACGAGGTTGTGATGGTATTAAAAACGAATCTGTGATCGAGTGAATGTGAACAGGGATATGAATAAGTGTGTGTGTGTGTGTGTGTGTGTGTGATTACACTAAGGTTTTATAACTTAAATAAACTATTAGAACGATTACGTAAAACCTAGATATCTAAACGTATAAACGTAGACCAATTTAAAATCAGACGCGTTTGCGTACTGAGAAAAAGGTGAGTTTTAAGAAAAATAAACTACAGGGGTTAAAAATGACAATTCTATAAACTTAAACTTAAAAGAAAATTAAATTTAAAAAGAAAATTATTTTTTAGATTATTTTATTATTTATTATTAATTATTTAATTAAAAACTATTTAACTATTTAATTAAAACTAATTTAATTAAAACTAAAAATTATAAATACTACAAATTAAACTAAAAACTTGTAAAAATAATTTCTAAAACTTAAAATGAACTTGAAGAAAGTATAAAAAATAAAAATAAATATTTTTGTCTTTTTATGAATTTTCTATTAATTAAAAACTAATTATATTAATTAAACTAATTAAACTATTTTAAATTACAAATAATACTAAATTGACTTAGAAAATTATGAGAAAATTTATAAAACTATTTTATAACTTATAAAAGCTATAAAAAATATAAAAACTAGGTATTGCTTTATAAAAATTAATTATGCTATTTAAAACTTAATTATTAATTAATTATTAATAAAACTAATATTAATTATAATAAATACTAAATTACAAAATTAAAATCTGATAAAATTATTAAAAATACTTTAATATAAAAGGAAATTAATAAAAATATAAAATTACAAATTACTTAATAAAAATCTAAAAATGAAAATTAAAATTAAATTAAATTAAATAGAAACTATCACTTATTTTTATATTGTCTTTTCTGGATTTTTCTTTTACAAAACTATATTATACTTAAAAATAAACAACTTTAGTAAAAACAACTAATTTATAAGCTATTAATAAGCTCTGTGGAAGCTTATTACTTCCAAAGTTGACTTTGGTTGACTGAATATGGAAATAAGCTCAAATGAGCTTATGTGGGACCCACCTTGGTTTATTCTGGTTTTAATAAGTGTTTTGGACTTTTCTAAGCTAAAATTTCCCAAATAAGCTCAGTAGATAAGCTGATAAGCAAAAATAAGCTAATCCGAAACTCAATTACCACACAGAATAGGGACAAACTTCAAGGTCTGATTTAGATGGGGTCCACAGTGATTCAAGTCAAACAAAAGGTCAATGGGGGATCCCTGGTAGGAGGGGGGTTCAAAGATACTAAGGTTATGGTGTGGGGCCCACGGAGGTGGTCACAAAACCACCACCAAGTTGTGGTGTTGGAGTGAGTCTGCTGCAGCAGGGCAATACCTTGCCCTGCAGGTGTCTTTGAGCAAAGGTGGGACCCACAAAAAAAATCTTAAAAATAAGCCCTTAACTGATTTCTAAAGACTAGCTGACATACTTTAACATGTAAAAATCCTGAAGTCTCAATCCCAACACATAAATCAAAACAAATCTTTGAAATCTTGTAAAAATCTGAGATGAGTGCAATTGACTTTTTTATGAAACTTGGCTAGTTTGACTTTTATGAAATTCTAACACTTCTAACTAATTAATTAAGTTATATAAAGCTACAAGAGACCTAAATTAAGCTAAAGCTACAACTTATAATCTAAAGTGAGGGTCTATGGGCCTCAAATCCTTCACAGTTAACTGTGAAGGGATTTAGGATGTAATTTTGACTTTTGGTGTTGAAATGACCAAACAAATGACTCAGTTAAATAAACCTATACTAATTTAGTCTAAGTATGCTAAGAACACAGCAATAAATTACCTAGATCACAGAGTATTCAGCAATGCCAAATACCCTAGTAACCAACTGTTTTGATGATTATTAAAACTACTGATGAAATTAAACCACAACACTGATTCCTATTACTATATTATGATTATAGAAGATCAAATGAGCATAAAACTTCAAGAACACAAGTAGAAAACACAGATTTGTCAAGTTTGTGATTTACACAGTGTAATTTTGGTTTTGAGTACAAATGATTTCCAATGAACAAGCAACTGGTTTTAAACTATATTATCAATAACAAATATCTAATAAACTTATAAGAACACTAATTAAGTAGTAACAAGCATGATCAAAGTAAAAAAAATAATATTGAAATATCACTTACAAATGGTAACAAGCTGAGAACAATGAACCATGAACAAATGACCAATCCTAACACCTCTCAAAAGGTACTAAACCAGAATCATTCCATAATCCAATCATGCTCCATGCTCCAAGTATTCTAACCACTATTTTTTTATTTATTTCCTATTTAATTGATTTTTTAAGTATTTTCTTCTTTCATAAACTAAACAGATAATTAAGGTTTTCTAAGACTTAATAAGGCTTTGTCAGAGCTTATATAAGCTTAAGAATTCAATAATAACAACAAATAACAACTTACAAGCTTTTTGAGATTTTTGAGAATTTAAGAAATACAAAAACTGAGATAACAAACTGAAACTTGAAATTGACTTGATTTAAAGATTAAAGTACATGAAATTAACTGAGTACAAGCTATTTTGATTGAAATTACAACTAAAATTAAGGATTACACTACCTACGACTATATTAAACCTAAGCTACACTAATACTCTTCACCACAGCTTCTTTTTCCTTATGTAGATGATAATTAGGGTATAGTGGGACCCTCTGACTCTTTCCAAACATATCTGAGCCCTTGATATTGTCTGTTTGATCATAACCGTTTAAAACGCCTTTTCGCGCCAAAAGTCGTGAGACAACTGTGGATTGCGTGGAGATGTTTTCAAGGGCTTTGGACAGTTGTGGAGGTGGAGGAGAGTGGGTAGGGTGAGTAGGAGGTGAGGTGGAAGTGAAACTAGGGGCTGGTATGGTGGTCTGTGTGGTGGTGGTGGTATTGGGAGGGAAAAGAGAAAGGGAGTGGGTTTGACCGGGTGGTTGACCCGGTTTTATTAATAAAGGGTGGATTGGGCTGGTGTGTTTGGGCTTGCTGGATCATGTAACAAAAAGGGCCAAGGGTAGTTTAGGTTGTGGATTGGATTTGGTTTATGGATTTATAATAAAAAGGATCCGTTTGGTTTTATTTCACACAAGGACCATTTTTGTAATTAGTGCAAAGTTGAGGGCTGGGTTTGGGATTTATCCATAGTTATCAAAAGGGCCATATTGATCATTCATGAATAGTACAAGGGTCACTTTTGATAATTTCCATTTTTTTATATCTGGGGACCTTTTCTGTAAATTCACCAAACTTCAGGGACTAAATATGCAATTTCACCAAACTTCACACCAAGGACCATTCCTGCAAAAGATTATTAGTATAAGGACCAAAATTGATTTTTCTCAAAGTTTTTACATCCCAGGGACCATTTATGTCAATTTCCAAAGTATAGGGACTAAACTTGTAATTTTGTGAAACTTTGCACCAAAGGACTAAATATGTAACTTTATGATTAAAAAGGATCTTTGGTGACTTTTTCATGTTTTTAGAATAACCAGGGACTAGTTTTGCCAATTTATGAAACTTGAGGGACTGAAACTGCCAATTATGCAAACTTTGTACGTTTTTAATCTGTTTTTGCATATTTTGCATTTGAAACATATAAAACACACTTTTATGATATTTTAAGTATTTTGATGCATATTTGAGTGTTTTTGTATGTTTTGGCAGCTCAGATTAGTATAAAATGATGAGTATTTAGACACTCATCAACAAGATAGACTAAAGAAAATCTAATAAAAAGAAAATAAAAATTTCACTAGATAGGAATCTAATGAGTAGACCTAATTAAAATAAAAATCAACCTAAGCAATAACTATTCCCCGGCAGCGGCGCCAAAAACTTTGATGCGGGATTACAAACTCGCAAAAGTTTTACTTCTCAAGGGATCTTGAGAAGCTTGCATTCCTCCAGGCAGTGTACCTGACCGGTGTAGTATAGTGAGTGGCAAGTATCGGGGTATTGATCGTTCTCTAGGGGAATAGTTTTGTTAGGATTGAAAACTATGTCAACTAGGTCTAGAGGTGAGGGATGATTCTTTTTGTATTTTTATATTTTATGAATGCAATTAAAATCTCGGGTATTGGAAGATTGGGCGGAATTAGTTGTTAGTCAACTAACCCAAATACTACTAATCAACAAGATTAAATAAAATAACAAAAAAGTAAATGTGGTGGACTACTTATAAGAGAAAAATGTGTTTACTTAGATTTCACTACTCCCTAGTTATCTCTATTAATTCATTGATTTGTCACGATTGTTTGGATGAAGGATTGTATTCCTTAATACCATTTATGGGGGCGTGTACGTCCTTCCCTAACCCTATGAGCTTCTATCTCTTATTATGACGACACGTTTAGTATCCTATCATAGCCTCATTAATAGTTACTCATGCACTTAATAAAACCAATAAAACTGTAGTACACATCCGATTACGTTTCTTAAGACGTTCAAGCTTGTTACCATATAGGAGATTAGCCAGTTTTCTTAACGCTAACGCTAGTCAATCAACCAAACAATCAATAACAAATCAACAATCAATAATTAATAACTAGGTTTCATTAGATCTAAGCAAACACTAAGAAATCTAAGCTAGCATGTTAATATAAAGAAAAGATAATCAATTAATCAAACAACACATAGACATATTTAATGATTAAAGGGAGAACTTGTCTTTAATTGAACATGGAAGAAAAGAAGGTTTGAACCCCTCAATTTAGTGCAAAAGTCGGACTAGGGTTTGTACACAAAGTTCCACCTATTAATAATTGAAAAAGCAAAAACTTTATATAGATTTACAAGGCTGACGGCGTCGGGTTATAAGTCCTGACGCCTTCAGTTCGCCGCTTTTAAGGTTTTGTATTGCCCAAGAGACCTTCTAACGCCGTCCCTTTATAAAACTTCTGGGCCGCCTCGTGTTAGTGTAAAGCCAGGCGGCCTCGCACTTTTTGTGCCTGACGCCGTCCCGTATAAACTTCCAAATTCTTTTCTGGGGCGCCTAGTGTAAAATTCTATCGCATCACTTCATAAGGCAACGACGTCAGTTCCAAAGCCTGACGCCGTCTAATGTTAATTCCAGGCTTTTCTTAGTTTTCTTGTTTTCTTCATTCTTGAGCATAAATACGTCCAAAAAGCTCCAAAATGCTCCATTTTCCAGAATTCATGTCCCAAGTACCTAAAATGACAAAATAAACGATTTAAGGTAATATTTGACCATAAAAACACGATTTAGGGCTTAAATGACCCCCTAAAAGCGTATCAAATAAATCTTTATCACCTACACTTGAACTTTTACATAACTAAATTAAAGACTCGAATCAAGAAAATCATAACACTTGGAATACTTAAAACGTTAATGTATATAAGGGGTAATGATTCCCCTTTCACTTCATAACGACTAGTACATTTACCCATGAGTCCCAATCATCCCAAAACTATATATACAAGAGATGACTCTACTTAGCAACCATGTAACCAATTATACAATTGACAAAGTGTTTAAACATGTAACAATAATGCACTTAAGCCGCATACAAGGTAGGATAAGGCAATTTGGGTGTACATTTGTGGGTGGATTATAAACAATATTCTTCATTAATATTTTGGAATCCACCGAAATATTACGAGAACCGCGAAAAAGATATGCTTTGAGGGATGTACTAGGGGTATCGTGTACTAAAAATGAGTATATCGCAAAGGTGTGGGAGAATTACTTGACCAATGAAGTCAACGTAATTATAATACAGGTTTAAAACAAAGGGTTATCCTAATGCCTCTTATCATATAGTAAATCATAACTACACGAATGTAGTCTCACTAGCGGCCCTGGGATGCATTACAAACGCAAGTTCTAGAATCTATATACTACCGGTACAATCATAAGCATCAAAGATGAATGTTTTTTCCTAATGATCTAAAGGCGAATCCTCACATTTTTGGGGTGGAAATTTTTTTGAGTGGTACGGTTTTTGCGCTAGCTATATAATTCCTATCCATGAGACGCTTTTTAAGACTAAAGTTTCACTCCTATATGTTGCAAAAAAATTTAAATTTGGTGCCAAATTTGCCCTAACAAGTACTTCTCTTAGTTTTATTACACATTTAATTTAAAACAAAGCAAAAAATCAAGTGGAGTTACGATTTCTAAGGTATCCCAATTTACCCCCCTACACTTAAACCGAACATTGTCCCCAATGTTCCTAAAAAACGTATAAAAGTAATGATAAAAGAGAAAGAAAGAAACTAGTACTCCCCTGATTTGCTTGGTATGGACGATGTGAAAACATGGTTAAATCTTTCTCCAAGAAAATGAACGTGATAAGCTTCACTTCCGATGTATATTTCTTCTGCTTTTCCAATATAACCTGTAAATAACAAAGAAAACAAAACACGAAACTTCACATAAAATTGGCAGTAAAATCTACATATAAAATTAACTCCTAGAAACCAGTGTAAGATTGATACGCGGGATTGCGCCCTCGCAACAGGTTTTACCTCTCAAGGGATCTTAAGAAGCTTGCAATCCCCGCCAGGCAGTGTACCTGATCGTTGTAGTAAAGTATAGTGACAAGTACTGGGGGATTGATCGTTCAACTCAGGAATAGTGTCGCTAGGATTAGAAAGCCTACTAAACTAGGTCTAGAGGTGAGGGATGATTCTTTTTGCATTTTTTTTTTATATTTTATGAAAAGCAAGTAAAATCTCGGGTTTTAAAGGAGTGGGTGGATTTAGTTGCTTGTCAACTAACCCAATTAACTAATGCAATCAAAATAAAATAAAAAGAAATGAAAATAAACTAATATGATTTTTTGGTGGAAACAATAATGAGAAAAGATGTGTTTACTTAGATTTCATTACTCCCTAGATATCTTTTAACAGTTGATTAGCTTGTTACAATTGCATGTATGACGGGTTATATTCCTTAATACTAGTCGTAGGGCCGTGTACAATATTCCCTAACTCTATAAGATCCTACTTCACTCCTATGTCGAGCCGACTAAAAGCTCCTTACATGGGATCATTAGAATTCACTTATGCATTAAATACAACCAAAAAACATAGTACACCTCCAATCATGTTTCTTAAGACATTCAAGCAAGTTACCAATGGAAGTCTGCCAGTTTTCTTAAGCCTAACATCAAATACAATCATCCACAACAATTATAACCAAACAATCAACCAATAATCAACATCTAGGTTTCACTACATCTAAGCAAACACAATAAAAACCTAGCCTAGCGTGTTAAAAGAAAGACAAGCATAAGATAGAATCAAACAACACACAGACATATTGAATGATTATTGGAAAACTTATCTTTATTCAAACATGGATGAAAGAAGGGTTTGAAACCCCTACAATATGATGAAAATTCTATCTATGGTTTATGCTCCTAATGTTCCACCATTTACAATGAAAAATTGGAAAAAATATATATATAGACAAAACATCCCGACGGCGTTACGTTGTAGGGTCTGACGCCGTCAACTCGCCGCCAATATAAAATTCGTATTGCCTAGATCCAGTCTTGAGGCTTTCATGTGTGAATATACTCTGGGCCGTCACTTGTAAATCAATCCTGACGGCCTTGGTGACGCCGTCAGGTAAACATTGAAACTGTTATGGGCTGTCACGTTATAATTTCCACTTCCACCTCTTTTATCACTCTTGACGCCATCATGTGTTAGATCTTGACGTCGTCAGGTACTGTTCCCAGCAAAGATTTTGAGACTTTGCCGTTTTCTTCACTTTTATGCTCCAAAAAAGTCCAAAATGCTTTCTTTTCCAGATTTCTTCTCAAAAGTACCTAAAATTCGGGCTTAAATGACCCCTTAAAAGTGGTACACTTTTCGCCTCATCAAATACCCTTACACTTGAGATTTACTTGTCCTCAAGCAAATGAGCTTTTATTCTAACCAAAAAACAAGTTAGGGGTCATTTAACAGTAATATAAAAATAATTACAACAAATAATCGTTCCACTAAACACCAAAAACAAGCATGGAGGTCATACACTAGCACCTCACAAATAGTGTTTAGATACTCACATCTCTCGGGTGTAATAAAGTATATATCACAATATGGAAATGGAAAACATCTCTCACTACTTGCCATAGCAAATAGATTTCCATAGGCTTGGGAAAGGATCAAACCTCCACCACTTGGCGTAAGCACCTAGGATGAACTATCAAATAGGTCTTTTAAAGGGTTATAACGTTAGGTGTAGGGATATGGAAAACACGGTTTTGCTGGATAAAGGCAATATTTACTAGTGGCGAGTTAATCATCTTGGTTGATTACATGTACAATATGGCGTTGCTAAGCCAAGACTCGACTCGACTTAAGCTAATCAAAACTAAAATAACAAAAAATTAAAACAAACATAGAATGAAACGGGATGGCAGTCCGTACGTTTTTCTCTTTCTTTTTCTATTTTTTTTTTCTTTTTCTTGATTTTTTTTTGAAATTGTTTTTTTTTTTCATTTTTTTTGCATACACTTTTACCCTACCATCTAAAATAATACATCATAGGAGATTTTCATTCCCCTTACACTTGAATTTTTACATACTTTACAATAAACTACTCTAATGACTCAAATCAAGATAATCAAAACACTTGGAGTACTTTTTAAGATTAACACACATATGGGGGTAATAATTTGATGTTCTTCCCCATTACTCCATAACACTAGTACTTTACCCATGAGTTCCAATCGTCCCAAAACAATATGTACAAGATATGACTCGACTTAGCAACCATGTAATCAATTAGATAATTAACTAAGGGTTTAAACAAATAACAATAATGCACTAAAGATGAGTGCATACATGGAAGGCTAAGGTGATTTGGTTGCACATTTGGGGTGGATTGTAAACAAATTCTTCCTTTAAGTAAGATGCTTAAAGTTAGAAATGAAAAGATAGGCTCGGAGGGGGTGTACTAGGGGTATCGTGTACTAAAAATGAGTACAACGCTAATGTGTGGGAAAATTAATTGACTTCGCTAGTCAAGTAATATGACTTAAATGGTCAAGTAATTATGATACGGGTTTAACACAAGGGTGATCCTAATGCCTCTTATCATGTAGTAAATCCTAACTACACGAATGTAGTCTCACTAGCGGTGTCGGGATGCATCACTAACGCAAGTTCTAGAATCTAAATGCTACCGGAACACTCATAAGCTCTAAGGCTTCTCCTAACAATTCTAGGGGCGAACCTCACTTAGTAGAAGGCCGGTATGAGTCTTTGATACCTCAACTATGCTAACTAGTGCACTTCCTGGATCGCTGGCGCATTACTTGCATAACGGATGGTCACCAAGTCATACACTAGCGCTGGCGCGTTAGCCAATTAATCTAATACTCGGATGGTCACTACCTTTTTTGATAAAATTTTTGAGTGGTACGGTTTTTTGTGCTAGTCATTGATGCGTGGGAATCGCACCTTGCTTTACCTCTCGAGGGATCTCGCGAGGCTTACAACCCCCACCAGGCAGTGTACCTGATCGTTGTAGTATAGTATAGTGACAAGTACCGGGGGATTGATCGTTCAGCTTAGGAATAGTGTCGCTAGGATTAGAAAGCCTAATTAATAGTTCTAGAGATGGAAGATGATTATTTTTGTGTTTTTATATTTTATGAAAGCAAGTAAAATCTCGGGTTTTGAAGGAGTGGGCGGAATTAGTTGCTAATCAACTAACCCAAAAACTACTTTATAACTAATTAACTAATGAAAATGAAATTAAACTAATATTAAACTAAGGTTGTGAGCAGTGGTTGGAGAAATTGTGTTTACTTAGACTTCATTACTCCCTAGATATCTTTTACATGTTAATTACTTGTTACACTTGTATGAATGACGGGTTGTATTCCTTAATACCATTCGTGGAGTGGCATACATAACTCCCCAACTCTATGAGCTCTTATCTCCTCCTACACCATGACCCAGCACAACTATAGGGATTGTAAACAGTGGCTCATGCATTAAATACAACCAATAAAGACCTAGTACGCCTCGGTTCATGTTTCTTAAGACGTTCAAGCATGTTACCATTTGGAGATCTGCCAGTTTTCTTAAGCCTAACATATAATATCATTCATTCAAAACAAGAATAGACAAGTAATCAACACATAATCAACATCTAGGTTTCATTAGATCTAAGCAAACACAAAGGAAATTTAGCCTAGCATAGTAGAATTAAGATAAGAACAAAAGATAGACAACCAACACATAGACATATTGATTGAATTAAGAGTATACTTATCTCAATTACAATGCAAGGTCTCAAGGGTTTGGAACCCTTGAAAAACCTGTAAAAGAGGCACCAAAATCGTCTTTAGGGTTTCACCAAAACTTCTCTCCCTCTAATGAAAAAACTAGAAAACTATATATAGGAAAATCGTCCTGACGGCGTCAAGAGTAAAATCTGACGCCGTCAACTCGCCGCCATATACTTCCTCGGACGCCCTAGATCCAATCGTGACGGCCTATGTGACGCCGTCACCACCCTCGGTAAATTAATCTTGGTCATTTTGACGCCGTCATCTCTTCATCTGACGCCTTCACAACCTTCGGTAAAATATTCATCCTTTCTGACGCCGTCAAGAGTAAATTCTTGACGCCGTCACCTTGTAATTCCAGCTTGGATTTGGTACTTTGTTGTTTTCTTCACTTTATGCTCCAAAAACGTCCAAAATAGCCTCTTTTCCAGAATTCACTCTCCAAACACCTAAAATCACAAAAGGAACGATTTAGGGCAATATTTGATCAAATAAATTCGGATTCGGGCTTAAATGACCCCCTAAAAACGGATCATTTTTCGCCTCATCATATACCCTTACACTTGAGATTTGCTTGTCCTCAAGCAAATGAGCTTTTATTCTACTCAAAAGACAAGTTAGGGGTCATTTAACACTAATATAAAAGTAATTACAACAAATAATCGTTCCACTAAAGACCAATAGACAAGCACGGAGGTCATACACAAGCACCTCACAAATAGTGTTTAGATACTCACATCTCTCGGGTGTAATAAAGTAATATAACATTATGGAAATGGAAGATATCTCTCACTACCTGTCATAGCAAAATAGATTACCATAGGCTTGGGAAAGGATCAAACCTCCACCACATGGCGTAAGCACCTAGGATAAACTATCAAAGAGGTCTTTTTAAAGGGTTATAACGTTAGGTGTAGGGATATGAATTACACGGTTTTGTTGGATAAAGGGGATTTTACTGGTGGCGAGTTAACAATCTTAGTTAATTACATGTACAAGATGGCGTTGCTAAGCCAAGACTAGACTCGACTTAAGCTAATAAATGAAAAATAACTAAAAACATAAAATGAACATAGAATGAAAACGGGATGGTAGTCCGTATGTTTTTTTCTCTCTTTCTTTTCTATTTTTTTTTCTTTTTCTATTTTTTTTTTTTTCTTTTTCTTGATTTTTTCGATTTTTTTTTTTTTTTTTTTTTTTTTTTTTTTTTTTCATACACTCTTACCCTACCATCCAAAATAATACATCATAGGGGTTTGAGCATTCCCCTTACACTTGAATCTTTACATACTTTACATTAAACTATTCTAATGACTCGAATTAAGAAAATCAAAACACTTGGAGCACTTTTAAGATTAACGTACATATGGGGGTAATAAGTGTTGTTCTTCCCCATTACTCCATAAAATAAGTACTTACCCATGAGTCCCAATCGTCCCAAAACAATATGTACAAGGATATGACTCGACTTAGCAACCATGTAATCAATTAGAAAGTTAACTTAGGGTTTAACAAATAACAATAATGCACTAAAAATGAGCGCATACACGGAAGGCTAAGGCGATTTGGGTGTACATTTAAGTGGGGTGTAACAAATTCTTCCTTTAAGTAAAATGCTTAAAGTTAGAAACGAAAAGATAGGCTCGGAGGGGTGTACTAGGGGTTTCGTGTACTAAAAATGAGTACAACGCTAAGGGTGTAGGAAAAACTAATTGACTTAACTAGCCAAGTAATATGACTTAAATGGTCAAGTAATCGTAATACGGGTTTAACACAAGGGTGATCCTAATGCCTCTTATCATGTAGTAAATCCTACTACACGAATGTAGTCTCACTAGCGGTCTCGGGATGCATCACTAACGCAAGTTCTAGAATCTAAATGCTACCGGTACACTCATAAGCACCAATAATAAATGCTTTTCCTATCAAAACTAAAGGCGAACCTCACATTTTTGGGTGGAAAATTTTTCTGAATATACGGTTATGTGCTAGTCATACAACCTCCTATCCATGAGACGCTTGCTATGGCTAAAGTTTCACTCCTAAATGTTGTAAAAAATTTTAAATTTGGCGCTAAAATTGCACTAACAAGTATTTCTCATAGTTTTATTACTCATCTACTATCAAACAAAACAAACTCAAGCGAAAGTGCATATGTAAGGTATCATCTTTTTACCCGCCCCTTACACTTAAGATGAACATTGTCCCCAATGTTCAAGTAAAGAATGTAAAAGTTAAAAGTAAAGAGAATGAATTCAAATACTCCCCTGATTCGCTCGGTATGGATTTTAGGTTGGCCAGGTTAAATCTTCCTCCAAGAAAACGAACAATCAAAGCTTCCCTTCCAGAATATAAATCATCTTCTTGTCTCCAATAACCTGTAAATCCTGACAAAAGTAGACAAGACAACCTCGCGTAAAATCGGCGGCATCCTATATAAGTTACTAAATCCTAGAAAACAAAATAAGATATAATGCTTGTGGAATGAAGTTTGCAGATTTCCTGGAGATTATAAAACTTAATAATTCACAAAAACTTATAAGACTCCGTTAGAAAAACAAAACTGGTAAAATTTCCAGATTTTTGACTCCTGACGCCGTCAAGAGCAATTGCCTGACGCCGTCAGAATGAACCTGCAGAAATCTTTATGTTAAGTTTCCGGAAAATTTCTGGAAAAACTTTGTCCTACTTCCTGGAAAATCCTGCAAAACTACATCATGACTCAATACAAGCATTTGACTCTAACAATACGAATACACATGTTCATTAAATATTGTGGAGAATCATGATCGGTTTGTTTCTTAAAAAACATATTTGGGGTTTCCCCTTACACTTATCTTTTGCAAAAATACCTTTAGGTTGAAGTTAAGACTAGGCTAAACAACATAATAAAGTATTTCCACATTTTAATTGAGAAACATGATCAACCAACAATAAAAATAAAACATGCATACGGAAGCAAATAACAATCAAACAAATAAAATCACACAAAACATGGGTTGCCTCCCAAGAAGCGCTTTTCTTTATTTACGAGTCTTGTAGCTAGACTCAAAGTCGTGGGTTAACGCGTATCGCTTATGCTCACGTAACCAAGTGTGAGCCATCTAATAGTCGCCTCATCTTTCTTGTATTCGTCTCCTAACTCTAAGCACCCGCGATAATATCTTTTATTCTTTTCATATGTGTACTTAAGTCCCTTCCTCTTATCATTCTCACTTAGCATTTCCATAGGCGGATACCTACTACACTTTTCCATGGAGAAATCCTTGAACCTAGGGTGTGTGCGGGGCATTTGATAGACAAATTCTTCATCCCCATCCGAGAATGTAATTAACCCTTCTATGAGTTTTTCATCGAGGTTGGTCAATCGTTTGAAAGATCTTCCAAACACAACTTGGGTCAATTTATCATCAATAAATTCTCCTAGATTCTCCATAACCATGAATTCAACAAGATAAACCAAACTTCCTACAAACACATGTAATGGTATTGCCATAGCCACAATGTTTTCTCCTTTATATTCTAACTCATCTACCATGATTTTATTGTATTCATTACGTGAGATTATATTCATGGGAAGAGATGAGTTGAGATAGGCGTTAAAGCTCTTAAATCCAATCTTACAAGGGAATTGCATGTTAAATGAACTATCGCACTCAATCCTAGTTCTAGGGTCCACATACCTAAGAGGGTTTATTTCCTCTTCCATTCTATCCTCATTGACTACGTCACCATCATCGAGATCCTCATCGGAGTCTGAATAGTAAAAAGGACTAGCCCTACGGTCATCATCATGACCAGACTCTTCTAGTTCAGAATTATTGTCAAAGTGGTGGTTGGGTGAGAGGTTAGGTGGGTTCTCATTTTCTGCTAAAGGAAGTGGGGCGGGCAATTGGAACATCCTACGACGAAAAACACGAATAACAGGAATCAGCCGATCAATGTTATTGTGATCCATCAAAATAGTTTGCGAACAAAGACACGAAGAATTACGAACAAAAGCACGAAGAAATAAGATAGACTAAAGAAGACCTAAAAAATAAAAATAAAATCTTACTAGAAAGGAATCTAGCAAGTAGACCTAATAAAAAGAAATCCTAACCTAGACAATAACTATTCCCCGGGCTGCGGCGCCAAAAACTTGATGCGTGGGAATCGCACCTTGCTTTACCTCTCGAGGGATCTCGCGAGGCTTACAACCCCCACCAGGCAGTGTACCTGATCGTTGTAGTATAGTATAGTGACAAGTACCGGGGGATTGATCGTTCAGCTTAGGAATAGTGTCGCTAGGATTAGAAAGCCTAATTAATAGTTCTAGAGATGGAAGATGATTATTTTTGTGTTTTTATATTTTATGAAAGCAAGTAAAATCTCGGGTTTTGAAGGAGTGGGCGGAATTAGTTGCTAATCAACTAACCCAAAAACTACTTTATAACTAATTAACTAATGAAAATGAAATTAAACTAATATTAAACTAAGGTTGTGAGCAGTGGTTGGAGAAATTGTGTTTACTTAGACTTCATTACTCCCTAGATATCTTTTACATGTTAATTACTTGTTACACTTGTATGAATGACGGGTTGTATTCCTTAATACCATTCGTGGAGTGGCATACATAACTCCCCAACTCTATGAGCTCTTATCTCCTCCTACACCATGACCCAGCACAACTATAGGGATTGTAAACAGTGGCTCATGCATTAAATACAACCAATAAAGACCTAGTACGCCTCGGTTCATGTTTCTTAAGACGTTCAAGCATGTTACCATTTGGAGATCTGCCAGTTTTCTTAAGCCTAACATATAATATCATTCATTCAAAACAAGAATAGACAAGTAATCAACACATAATCAACATCTAGGTTTCATTAGATCTAAGCAAACACAAAGGAAATTTAGCCTAGCATAGTAGAATTAAGATAAGAACAAAAGATAGACAACCAACACATAGACATATTGATTGAATTAAGAGTATACTTATCTCAATTACAATGCAAGGTCTCAAGGGTTTGGAACCCTTGAAAAACCTGTAAAAGAGGCACCAAAATCGTCTTTAGGGTTTCACCAAAACTTCTCTCCCTCTAATGAAAAAACTAGAAAACTATATATAGGAAAATCGTCCTGACGGCGTCAAGAGTAAAATCTGACGCCGTCAACTCGCCGCCATATACTTCCTCGGACGCCCTAGATCCAATCGTGATGGCCTATGTGACGCCGTCACCACCCTCGGTAAATTAATCTTGGTCATTTTGACGCCGTCATCTCTTCATCTGACGCCTTCACAACCTTCGGTAAAATATTCATCCTTTCTGACGCCGTCAAGAGTAAATTCTTGACGCCGTCACCTTGTAATTCCAGCTTGGATTTGGTACTTTGTTGTTTTCTTCACTTTATGCTCCAAAAACGTCCAAAATAGCCTCTTTTCCAGAATTCACTCTCCAAACACCTAAAATCACAAAAGGAACGATTTAGGGCAATATTTGATCAAATAAATTCGGATTCGGGCTTAAATGACCCCCTAAAAACGGATCATTTTTCGCCTCATCAGTCATACAACTCCTATCCATGAGACGCTTGTTAAGGCTAAAGTTTCACTCCTAAATGTTGTAAAACAATTTAAATTTGGCGCTAAAATTGCACTAAGAAGTATTTCTCTTAGTTTTATTACACACCTACTATCAAACAAAAAAATTAAAGTGCAATTGTATCCTATAAGGTATCATCATTTACCCTCCCCTTACTCTTAGGATGAACATTGTCCCAAATATTCAATTGAAGGATGTAAAAGTAAATTAGGTAAAAGAATGAAAACAAATACTCCCCTGATTCATTCAGTGTGGATAGTGTGTCAACAAGGTTAGATCTTTCTCCAAGAAAATGAACTTTGAAAGCTTCACTCCAGAAATATAAATCATCTTCTTGTCATATATAACCTGTTAAACTTGAGAAAACAATCAAGGCAAACCTCGTGTAAAATCGGCGGCAATCTATATATATTAAAAATAAATCCTAGAAAATAATTTAAGATATAATGCTTGTGGAATGAATGTTTGCAGATTTCCTGGAGTTTATAAAACTAAAGAATCAACAAAAACTTTAAGACTCCGGTTTAAACAAAACTCGCAAAATTTTTCAGAATTTTAGTACCTGACGCCGTCAAAATTTTCCTGGAAAAATCTTATGTTAAGTTTCCGGAAAATTTCTGGAAAAACTTATGCCTTATTTCCTGGAAAATCCTGCAAAACATCATTATGACTCGATATAAGCATTTGACTCTAACAAATACTAATATACATGTTCATTTAAAATTGTAGCGAATCATGCTCATTTTCGTTCTTATAAACAAATTTGGATTTCCCTTACACTTAGCTTTTGCAAAATACCTTTATATGTAATTAAGACGAAGTTAAAAAAAAAATAAAGCATTTTCACAATTAACTTTGAAACATGATTTACCAACAATAAAAATAAAACACGCATACGGAAACAAATAAAAACACAAAAAGCATGGGTTGCCTCCCAAGAAGCGCTTTTCTTTATTTACGAGTCTTGTAGCTAGACTCAAGGTCACGGGCAATTACGTGACCTCGTCATTGGTCACATTCTCTAGGTCATCCTCAATCTTAGTTTTGTATTTCGGACCTAGTTGCAAACATTCCTTGTAGAAAACGAATATTCTACTCATGACATAGTCTACTCTTCTACGTCTATCCTCATCATTCCTATAGTAAACCGCTTGCTTGTGTTCATTTTCAAGGTTTAATAGAAGACATAATTGTTCAATCTTATATGGCATTTGGTAAGCTATTTCATCGTTCTCATCCTTGAATCTAACTATCCCTAGGGACGAGTCATAATTCATCTTAGAGGCCTCAACAAACGGTTTTTCGAACACTACTTGACTTAGGAAACCATCTATTACCGGACGAATATCCTCTACAATCACAAAGTCGGTAACATAAGTGAAGTTTCCTACAAAGACATGTAACCCTTTCACTCTTCCCACAAAGTTACTCATCCAACTCGTGTTGGGCATCATCCTATATCTAAGTTGCTTCTTCATTACCCAATCATAATAGGTCCTAGTCATAATGTTTATGGGAGATCTAAGATCGATGTAAGCTTTCCACACATGCATATGCCCAATGTTGCATGGTATGTTGATGTTAGAAGGATCACCTGCTTTGATGAGTGGTGAACCAAGGACGTATGGTGTCTCGGGGTCATCGAATAGATCCTTATGGTATTCTCGTTCTTCCTTGGTAGGTAACTTATCAAAGTATTCCTTTACATTTTCTACTTCCTCTAACTTTTCTTCCTTTTTATCCTCAACTTCCTTAATCTCATCCTTAGGTCCAGTTTCTATTCTAACTTCATCCTTGTCACTTTCTTCTATATTCTTATCTATTGGCTTAATGGTGACAACATTGACAAAGTGGACGTGTTTGGATGATGAGGGGTCCTTAATTTAGATACCGCTACTATTGTCCCTAGTGTCCTTCCTAGGTGTAGTAAGTACTTGGTTGTTGAGGGCTTTCAACAAGTTGTCAATTTTATTGGTCATCTCCGTTTGTTGTTAATTGAATTCGGTTTAAAACTTAGCTATGTGAGCTTCTTGAGATGCCATAAACTTGGACATCAATCTTTCAAGATTATTGGTACTACCATAGTTATTGGAAGGATTGTTGTTGAAAGTACGGTTAGAGGTTGTGTTAGTGCAAATATTACGATATTTAATCTATACAGTCTCGTTTATTTTGATTGATGACAAACGTATAACTTGATACATAACGTAAAATGTACAAGTTACTTGTAATCATAGTTTGTCTCAACATACATTCAACACCTCTCAACGTCTCGAGTCGTCGTATGCTACAACACAGGTTCGTACATGTTTGTTATGTAGCATTATGATCAAACCCCTTGACCAAACATTTAGAATGACTAAAATACTTTTAGGGTCTTTAAGTATTTTAAGTGTCAAAGTGCACTTTAGGTGTTAAAGTAATATTAGTAAGTTTTAAAAATGATAAAAATGTGATGACATTAGGAATCAAACATTTTTAGTAACTCATTACCTTACTATAACAACATTACTTAGGTAATATATACAAGTTTATTTTCATATATATCTTAATCTTAAAATAGAAATATATATACATCACATCATGTGCATTTATGGAAAGGTTGAGTGTTTGACTTTCCATAAGACCTCTTACACATTTTGGATTTATCTATTGTGTGTTTGACTAGAAATAACTTGATGTGACATTGTGAAAGACATGGAAAGATTTTGAGTAGTGTTTGTAAGTTTGCTGTCAGGTCCCAAGGAACCCTCGGGCATAACGGAAGGAACCCTTCTAAGGGTTCCGCCGTATCCGCGGGATGGCAAAAATTGTTTTTCTATAAATAGTAGCCCATGGTCTTCTCATTAGGTTGATGACTTTGAACATACATTCTCTCTATCATAAAGCACATATCTAGATTAGTAGCAAACAATGTAGAAACACACATGAGTCACCCTTTCAATAATGATCATAATGCTTCTAACATTCATCTTTGTTGAAAGCATATCATACTTCATGATCCACCAAGAAGGTTACAAGATCTTGAAGTCATCATTCATTAAAGCATTCCAACATATCAAGATTCAAGGGCACTTGACATCCTCAATGATTGAAGACTTCTTATTCAAGAAGTTCATGTAGATTAGTCATTCATATCCATTAGACTTTTGTGTCTTGGATCATCATTGTATCATCACAATATAGTTTAGATGGTTTATGTGTTTGTGCCATAAAACACAAGGTTTTTATGTTGGGCCACAAAACATAGCAGGAGTGGTTGTACCCTTGGTAAAGAACTTGACATCTAGCTTAGTGTCGGAAATATTGTATAAGCGACGATAGGAGTGGTTGTACCTTGTAAGAACTCGGTATCTAGCTTTGTACCGGATAAAGTGTAAGCGACGATTGTAAAGTTTTCTCCGCAGAGAAGGGAGATTGTTGATCTAGTGAAGTAACTCTCGAGTTGGGTACTCGAGGAGTGGAGTAGGGCGGAGAGGAGATCCGTTGTAACAATTCGCAATTTCAGGTTAATTACTATTCCCGAAAAATTTTACTATTCACTTTTACCAAATCATTTTTCCTGAAATTTGATTTTTGTTTCTTGGACTCGAGTGATAAATCATTTCTATGGCAAATTAAAAGTTTGACATTCAGCAGATCATTTTCGTGAAAGTTATTAAGGAATTACACGTTTTAGGGTAAAACGTCATTCAAAAATTCTACGCACAACGAAACTCGACCGCGTTAAGTGACCCCGCATCAGAAAAATGTTTGACACACTCATGATTTATTTGAGAATTAATCATGACTGTGAAAAACATGACCAAAATAAGTCTCGGCCGTGAAAAACTGGAATTTTCAGTTTTAAGCGTTTTTACTCAGCCGTAACCTTAGCCTATACCTACACCGCGTTTCTAAGACAATTTGAGTTTTCAACTTATTAGAATAAGTCAACATATTTTTCCCTCCTCCTTTGACCAAAAATCATTCCTTGATTTTATAAATCATTCCTTGATTTTTAGGCTTACGGTTTTAAGTTTAAAGACATTAAATACCAACCGACACTAGACTGAGCCCAGCCTAGACATTATAAGCCATTTTATGTCATTAGTATCCTATTAGAAAAGTTACATTTTACTTTTCTCAATTTTACGCAACTTTCGTACGTTTTACATATTACGCGTTTTAGACCCGTGTTTCCAGTTTTAGCAGGGTTTCAGCACCTCAATAGAACCTACCACTCATTTTATATTTTATTATGGAGTATATTGATAAGTTCTAGTATATTTATAAGTTTCATATTTTTAGGATACCCGGTTTTACGTTTCGTGACTTAACAACTTACGGTTAGCAATTTACGGAGTCAAAACTAGCTACATAAGTAGGATAATACCATCAAAAGCCAACACTTCCTCCCCAAGTATAGTGAACCGCCTCTAGGGGGGGGGGGGGAATCAGCCCATGTGTCTTGATCTCATGCCTTTAGCCCTAGGATTAGAACAAGTGTTAAACTTTGGCTCCAAGTTAAACTTGGTCACCAAGTTTAGGCACTTTCCTAGTTACCTTCCTAACCTCCTCATTCATGCTATAAAAGCAAGCTCATACCTTCATCTTTTCATCACCAAAATGCCACACCATTAATTCCTAGCACCATGATCCTTTGATCTTCAAACTACAAGTTACACTACAAAGTTCAAGGTCTTAGTATTCTCTACCTAGTTCTTAAGTTTGTTTGGTGATTCCATGGTTGAATTAGGAGCTACACAAGGTGATTAGGGGCTGAAGTTAAATGGTTTTCACAAGGTTTATATCAAGGCTAGCAAGGGTTACAAGAGTTGTGGTGAAGGGTTTACAAGCATAGGTTTAGTGTCCTAGTTTCATACTTGACTTCCTTTCTTTAGAAAGCTAAAAGTTGTAAGCAAACCCTATTACACTTTCTTGATCAATATCATTTTCATGCTTATTATATTTCTTTCATGCTATATATGGTCTTTGTATTATGTTCATGATGTATAAAAACTAGTAAAACAAGTTATGGTATATATATGTTAACTTATGATATTTAAACAAGTAAACTAGTGACTTTTATGGAGAACCATGACCAAAATAGTACAACTATGATATTTGACACTTACTTACTGTTAAATAGGACTTAACAAGGAAAACATAGCAATTTGAATCACCCAAAACGAGTACCCGAGTCAAAAGTTATGGCCATAAGAAGTTAGCGAAACCAAAACGCCGAAACTGCCAATACCCTACTGTTTTGCAATCTGCCATTTTAAAAGTCACCCTTCTGTTCCGATTCATCAAAAACTTAAAACACGAAAGTTGTCCGGAACGACGTTTTCGTTCAGGAACAAAGAAGTTCGAGCCCTGAAAATGCTTTCCGAGTGATATTTTCTTCAAATTCTTAACAGCCCATTTTTAGACCAAAGTCACTATATAATAGTTATGATTTACTAAGACCAAGAGGTCTAATGACCTAAATCCAAGACCACAACCATGGCTAAAGCCAAGGTTGAGTCTCAAGACCATGGTAACAATGACCAAGGTCACGGCAAAGCCACGGCTAAAGACCATATAACTTTTAAAGATCAAAACTTATATATATGTTATCAAATACTACAATAGTAGGGAGCCTCATGTGAGGAGTTCATTAAGTAAGTCGTCGAGACGAGTTGTGGATTTACGAATTAAAGTGTCCTGGCTCCTCGAACGTTTACTCCATGACTTCTGAATTATGTCGGCCCGAACGGTAGTAAGAGATATACAACCTATACATGTTTCATAAACCATTTATATTTAAAGACTTACACTATATACTAAGTACTACATCATGAACAATATGCAAGACATATATAGGCAATTCTTCGTATTCTTAGACGTTACTCCAAACCTAAGTCGCAACGTTCTATTATAGGCTGCTCTTAGAGACTTTCGCGATTCGACTACCACTTTCATTTCTCATTACATAAGCTTAAGGTGAGTCATAGCCCCTACTTTTTCATACTTGTTTTAACTCTTTGGGGGAGATACATGCACAACTACTTGCTTACTTGTACAAATACTCAAAACATTTATACTTGATTGTTTTATACTTGATTGTTTTATACTTGATTGTCTTATACTTGATCGCATTATACTTGATTTCATATATACATGATTGCGTTATACTTAATTGTGAGACTTCCAGTGGCTCCCAGTTATCTTTGGGAAGTGGCTCCCTTTTCTTTGGGAAGTGGCTCCCAGTTGTCTTTGGGAATTGGCTCCCAAGTGAGGTCGTCGGAGATGAAGTGTAGACTCACGACTAATTGCTTAATTGTTTTGATGAACTTATACATGTCTTATTCATACTAGATATTTAGCAGTGGGTTGTGAACACACAGGTTACAAGTCTCTTATGGCGGGACTTACAACTGAGTGGATTCACGATGCCTTTACTGTGCGAACATTCTTTTAAGACTTTTTAACTGTTTTAAGACAAACTCTATGAACTCACCAACCATTGTGTTGACACTTTAGCATGTTTATCTCAGGTTAGTAAGGCGATAGCTAGTGCGTGGAACTTAGAGTCAAGCTGCATATTCTGAAGACTTACGCTTTTATCATTTACCATTCAAAACTTTGTATACATTTATGTATCATACTTTGGAATCTCATGTTTGTAACTTTGAATTCATTAACGAATGGTAACTTTTCAAAACGTCTCATTTAGAGTTCGTTTTCTATAACTTGTACTTTGTATTATGAAGTAGCACCCCTAGTGACACAGTCTTCCGCTGCGGTATTTTGGGGGTGTTACAGATTGGTATCAGAGCCTTGGTTATAGAGAACTAGGTTGCATTTAGTGCCTAGACTATAACTGCTATATACGTTAAGACTCTCCTCTTTATTTGCCTTACACACACTACATACGCATACGCTTTTTGGTAGTTGTTGGATTAGTTCCACGCTGTTAGATGATGTGACTTTAGTATTATAAGGAACCCCAGAGATTCGTCGAGTCATTAAAAACATGGAGCTCAGTAATAACTAATTATTTAACTTGATCTTGTGACAGTTCTTGTTTGATGAGACACAAGATTTGAGTTAAATAATATTATTGCTTAGCTTTAGGGATTTGATGACTTGATTATCTTACTATCGGCCTCAGAAGGCGGATTTTGTGTCGGAAATTCTTAAGTAGGATGATTTAGAATCTCCTTATTTAAATGGATTGGGACGCCTCTTCATTTAAATAAAGAAATTGTAAATCACCGAACCTTAAGTTTATGATACCTTACTTACATAAATTTGGACGCTTCTTTATGTAAGTAATGTGTTATAAATAAGTGGGCTTAATTGTTGCCGATACGACTCCTTAACCAGAACCTTAGACGAATCAGAGTAAACACCACTATATTAGAGATCCCGAATTCTCTTAGACACACCGTAAGTAGTTAACATCAACTGAACTTCAGGACGAAGTTCTCCTTAAGGGGTAGAGACTGTAACAATTCGCAATTTCAGGTTAATTACTATTCCCGGAAAATTTTACTATTCACTTTTACTAATCATTTTTCCCGAAATTTGATTTTTGTTTCTTGGACTCGAGTGATAAATCATTTCTATGGCAAATTAAAAGTTTGACATTCAGCAGATCATTTTCGTGAAAGTTATTAAGGAATTACACGTTATAGGGTAAAACGTCATTCAAAAATTCTACGCACAACGAAACTCGACCGCGTTAAGTGACCCCGCATCAGAAAAATGTTTGACACACTCATGATTTATTTGAGAATTAATCATGACTGTGAAAAACATGACCAAAATAAGCCTCGGCCGTGAAAAACTGGAATTTTCAGTTTTAAGCGTTTTTACTCAGCCGTAACCTTAGCCTATACCTACACCGCGTTTCTAAGACAATTTGAGTTTTCAACTTATTAGAACAAGTCAACATATTTTTCCCTCCTCCTTTGACCAAAAATCATTCCTTGATTTTATAAATCATTCCATGATTTTTAGGCTTACGGTTTTAAGTTTAAAGACATTAAATACCAACCGACACTAGACTGAGCCCAGCCTAAACATTATAAGCCATTTTATGTCATTAGTATCCTATTAGAAAAGTTACATTTTACTTTTCTCAATTTTACGCAACTTTCGTACGTTTTACATATTACGCATTTTAGACCCGTGTTTCCAGTTTTAGCAGGGTTTTAGCACCTCAATAGAACCTACCACTCATTTTATATTTTATTATGGAGTATATTGATAAGTTCTAGCATATTTATAAGTTTCATATTTTTAGGATACCCGGTTTTACGTTTCGTGACTTAACAACTTACGGTTAGCAATTTACGGAGTCAAAACTAGCTACATAAGTAGGATAATACCATCAAAAGCCAACACTTCCTCCCCAAGTATAGTGAACCGCCTCTAGGGGGGGGGGGAATCAGCCCATGTGTCTTGATCTCATGCCTTTAGCCCTAGGATTAGAACAAGTGTTAAACTTTGGCTCCAAGTTAAACTTGGTCACCAAGTTTAGGCACTTTCCTAGTTACCTTCCTAACCTCCTCATTCATGCTATAAAAGCAAGCTCATACCTTCATCTTTTCATCACCAAAACGCCACACCATTAATTCCTAGCACCATGATCCTTTGATCTTCAAACTACAAGTTACACTACAAAGTTCAAGGTCTTAGTATTCTCTACCTAGTTCTTAAGTTTGTTTGGTGATTCCATGGTTGAATTAGGAGCTACACAAGGTGATTAGGGGCTGAAGTTAAATGGTTTTCACAAGGTTTATATCAAGGCTAGCAAGGGTTACAAGAGTTGTGGTGAAGGGTTTACAAGCATAGGTTTAGTGTCCTAGTTTCATACTTGACTTCCTTTCTTTAGAAAGCCAAAAGTTGTAAGCAAACCCTATTACACTTTCTTGCTCAATATCATTTTCATGCTTATTATGTTTCTTTCATGCTATATATGGTCTTTGTATTATGTTCATGATGTATAAAAACTAGTAAAACAAGTTATGGTATATATATGTTAACTTATGATATATAAACAAGTAAACTAGTGACTTTTATGGAGAACCACGACCAAAATAGTACAACTATGATATTTGACACTTACTTACTGTTAAAGAGGACTTAACAAGGAAAACATAGCAATTTGAATCACCCAAAACGAGTACCCGAGTCAAAAGTTATGGCCATAAGAAGTTAGCGAAACCAAAACGCCGAAACTGCCAATACCCTACTGTTTTGCAATCTGCCATTTTAAAAGTCACCCTTCTGTTCCAATTCATCAAAAAGTTAAAACACGAAAGTTGTCTGGAACGACGTTTTCGTTCAGGAATGAAGAAGTTCGAGCCCTGAAAACGCTTTCCGAGTGATATTTTCTTCAAATTCTTAACAGCCCATTTTTAGACCAAAGTCACTATATAATAGTTATGATTTACTAAGACCAAGAGGTCTAATGACCTAAAGCCAAGACCACAACCATGGCTAAAGCCAAGGTTGAGTCTCAAGACCATGGTAACAATGACCAAGGTCACGGCAAAGCCACGGCTAAAGACCATATAACTTTTAAAGATCAAAACTTATATATATGTTATCAAATACTACAATAGTAGGGAGCCTCATGTGAGGAGTTCATTAAGTAAGCCGTCGAGACGAGTTGTGGATTTACGAATTAAAGTGTCCTAGCTCCTCGAACGTTTACTCCATGACTTCTGAATTATGTCGGCCCGAACGGTAGTAAGAGATATACAACCTATACATGTTTCATAAACCATTTATATTTAAAGACTTACACTATATACTAAGTACTACATCATGAACAATATGCAAGACATATATAGGCAATTCTTCGTATTCTTAGACGTTACTCCAAACCTAAGTCACAACGTTCTATTATAGGCTGCTCTTAGAGACTTTCGCGATTCGACTACCACTTTCATTTCTCATTACATAAGCTTAAGGTGAGTCATAGCCCCTACTTTTTCATACTTGTTTTAACTCTTTGGGGGAGATACATGCACAACTACTTGCTTACTTGTACAAATACTCAAAACATTTATACTTGATTGTTTTATACTTGATTGTCTTATACTTGATCGCATTATACTTGATTTTATATATACATGATTGCGTTATACTTAATTGTGAGACTTCCAGTGGCTCCCAGTTATCTTTGGGAAGTGGCTCCCTTTTCTTTGGGAAGTGGCTCCCAGTTGTCTTTGGGAATTGGCTCCCAAGTGAGGTCTTCGGAGATGAAGTGTAGACTCACGACTAATTGCTTAATTGTTTTGATGAACTTATACATGTCTTATTCATACTATATATTTAGCAGTGGGTTGTGAACACACAGGTTACAAGTCTCTTATGGCGGGACTTGCAACTGAGTGGATTCACGATGCCTTTGCTGTGCGAACATTCTTTTAAGACTTTTTAACTGTTTTAAGACAAACTCTATGAACTCACCAACCATTGTGTTGACACTTTAGCATGTTTATCTCAGGTTAGTAAGGCGATAGCTAGTGCGTGGAACTTAGAGTCAAGCTGCATATTCTGAAGACTTATGCTTTTATCATTTACCATTCAAAACTTTGTATACATTTATGTATCATACTTTGGAATCTCATGTTTGTAACTTTGAATTCATTAATCGAATGTAACTTTTCAAAACGTCTCATTTAGAGTTCGTTTTCTATAACTTGTACTTTGTATTATGAAGTAGCACCCCTAGTGACACAGTCTTCCGCTGCGGTATTTTGGGGGTGTTACATCCGTGACCAAACCACTATAAATCCTCGTGTTCGGTTTGCACTTTCCTTTTACTTATTGCTTTGTTTGCATTATGTGATTCTTTGTGTTGTGACTTGTTGATTGTACTTGTGTGATAACATGTTTTAAGTTATGTTAGTCATAAACTGCAAGTAACATCTTTCATATTAGAACAAGCTAAAAATGGACATTTGATACAACAAGTTTAAAGTTTTTAAACGGTAAACTATTCAACCACCCTTCTAGTTTTCCACAATTGGTACCAGAGCCTCGTAGCTCTTATTTTCGAAACAAATGGTTTTTAAAATGGAGTACGATCCATGTATCAAATTACCATTGAAGCGAAATATAATATGAAAAATGTTTCGCTAAGTATACTTAGAAATTTTGTTGTTAAATGTTACTTTGTATACAAGCTTGAAGGTGTCCTTGAAAAATAAAAGAAAACATTTCTTATAATTTGTAAGAATCAAATTATGTGGTTAGAGCTAATGTACGTAAAATACGGTTTTAAAAGGAGTGTTTCGGATAACCAAAAATTTAGTTGAATAATCACCTCCGTAAATAATTAGATGAGTCACATAAGAAGAAATAATGTTAAAATAGGTGTATTATATGTTTACTAACAAATCTAGTAAGTCCTACATATTCTCGCTATATGAAATACATGTTTTTAGCATTTTGTGAAAATTTGTTACAGCAGACCCCGCGGATCCCGCGGAACCCTCAGAAGGGTTCCTTGCACTTTGGACGAGGGTTCCTTGGCTGCACAGTTAAAATTTTTTGTAAACTTCAAAAATTCATAACTAATTAACCGTAAGTCTGTAGGAGTCACGCCACCTATCAATTTGAAGGGAATTGTGTATAATTTCTTTCAAAAATGATGTTATGGCCTAAATATAATCTGAAGTCAAAAGATTAAACCAAATACTTCAATGTGTTTAAAATATCAAGTTTCATTTTGACGTAGAAACTCAAACTTTTGAGTTAGGCAATATAAGTTAGTATCCTTTGAACATTGACATTATTTTCTTTGAAACTAAAGAATTTTGTGATATTCATATATGCAAAGGAAACTAATCAAGCTTGGCATACATTGTCATATTTAAACGCAAAGTGACGAAAAGTATATTTCTTTTTATGTTATGCTAAATGACTACTTGTTTTAGTTGTATGCATATATGGTATTTGCTTATTGAAAGTTGTGATTGCATTTGTTTAGTTGTGATTCATGAGTGTCTATCTTGTCATGATATTCATTTGCTTGTTTGTCGAATTCATGTTTATACACAATAGGATATTTGCTAGATTGTGTGTTCTAAGTTGAAAATTTGTGTTCGTATTGCTTATTGATTTAGATATTCTTCCTTGCATATGTTATGTGATTATTTTGCATAATTCACTTAGTAATGAGAATTAAGTAATACTACTAATTAAATATCTTGGAATATGGTCACGCGTCTTAATGAGTCACTACATTTTTAAACATGTAGTATTCTTGTAAAATGGTGTTTGGTATACATGCTTCTACAATGATGTTTAATGAATGTGTCGTGCTATAAGATAGAAACTCATCTTAGATTGATCATGCAAACTAACCATATCATGTTTGGACGATAACACTTTGTTGTTATCAATTTTCAATGCTTAGCCTAATTTCCATTTATGGTAAGCTCATAATTCTCGGCTTTATCTATATGCTAACATGTGTTAGAATATGTGTTTTTGGTTTTAATCTATCACATCTAATTAGGTGCATATGTTCCAAGTATTATTAGGATACTTGAACGGGTACCGGGAGTCAATAAATGCCCATTGTTAAGGAGTGTTTGGCACTACTTGAAATTTGAACAATTTGGTAATTAAACAATGTGTTTCATGGATATATGTACTTCTAGGATCTTTTGTTATCTTTGTACATTGTCTTGTACTAACGGATATGCAGGGGATGTTGTCAAATTTTCAAGTTGGAACCAAATATAGGGTTCCGCCAGTGTAATTTCTGGGTACTCCAGAATTTGGCCCAACGGACCAGGCGGAACCAAAAACTGGGTTCCGCCTGTGTATTCTTATGGTTCCACCAGTCCTGCAAACTTCTTTTTAAATTTTCATTTAAATCCCTCACTCAAGATCACTCACTTTCATCACTAGGATTTTTCTCACTAATGTTCACTCATATTAGGATTAGGACATCTCACCTGCACCTATAAGATAATCATCTATATAATACTTTCAAACTTCACAAGAATAATCCAAGATACCTTTCTCCTTAGAGGAAGGAATCCGGAAACTTGTTCCTTGCAATCCTCGAACCATTGAGTATTTGTGATCACTACACACACTCACTACATTCTTTTATCCTTTACTCATTCATTAGCTTGATTTGTAAATTGACAACTTCCTAACAAATCCGGACTCATTATTTGCAAAGATTACATACAATATCACAATCACAAGTCCAACTTATAACTATAGATATTGTCTTGTATCTACATATGTTACCTCACTTGGTTAACATGAAAATAATGTGTCATCCTTGAAGACGATAAGGATTTACATCGAGTCATAACTTACTCTTAAGTTATAGATGTATTATCGAGTCTTGCTATCCTTTTATGCTATCCAATCTCAACTAAGTAGGATTGACAACTTAAGTATTTCGTTCGAAATATTCAAGCAAACTTGACTTACTACCATAGTCATTAAAAGTCATATCTGAAATTCAACACCCAAGTAGTTTAACAATGTTTGTTAAAACACTCATCACAACTAGAACACTTATTATAGTACTCTCCCAATCAATAGGAACAAAAACAAATGTCAATAGGTTTTCATCCTTAAACATTTAGCACTTAAGTTCATTTGTTCTTTCACCATCATCTCATCACATTCACCTTGTGATATATCTCAGCCCATAAGCTTCACAAACATGAGCAAAACTTCAAGCATCTTCCTCATAACCTTTCATTACTCAAACCTCAAACAACCAATGTGAAATGAGAAACCGAGTTATCCTTTGTCCTATCAATATCGAGTCATCCACCATTTCCATGCCCTCAAAGAAACCAAGAGTCAATATCATCTTCACCAATAACTCCACCTAGTCATCTTCACAAGAAGATTCCACAATGTAACCAAACAAGTGTGTCATCCCCACTACAACCTAACCCATTAAGATTAAACCACCTTTCATGATACATAAACCTATTTTCACCCTTGTGTCGCTCTTTGAAACAAAGGGCAATTGTCATATTCATACACTCATTAACATATTTGTCTATGTCGTCAAAAGTCAAGTGAATTTCATTATGAAATGCGTCTTTTCCACTTTCTAGCAAGTGAAGAACACATAGAAGATATCCAAGCTTCAAGTGTTGTCAAGCAATCACCACCTCATTTCACATATCCACTCTCGGTCATCAACCATACTTTACCACCTATAGGATTAGAACCTTCACCATCAAATGAGCATGAAGCACACATTCAATTACACTAGGTTTAAGTAGTATCACTTTCACAAGTTATTAAAGTATTAGCAATACTTTTAACTTCTGCATATGTCTCATTAAATCTCAAATCAACATTTGCAAGTTCTAGGATCTAGAGCCTCCTCATCATCTCGTCATTCTTGTTTTCATAAGCATGGTGACTGATTGGCTCCAAACAGTCAACTAAATTGACCGAGTAGATGGTCAACAAATTCAAACTGCTTAGAGCCAATCTCCGTGCAAGTATAGGGGTTTCCCCGGGTCGTTATGTCCCGACGAGGTGTGGATGGTATCAAAACGAGTTTGTGATCGGGCGAATTTGGACAGAAAAGGGGTATGAATGATTACACTACTGAAATGTGAAAGGAAATAGCTTAAATAAGTTATATTAACAAGATTGTAAACTCAGAAAACCCAGAAATGTTTAAAACTTAAAAACGCGTACGTTCAAATTAAAGTTACGTGAATGTACGAAATAAAATGCGAGTTTTTGAGAAATAAAATACCTACGAATATGAAAATTACATTTTTACAATCCTAATGATAAAATAAAATTTTTGGAAAAAGAAAATTAATTTTTACACTATTTAATTATTTGTTATTAATTAATTACTAATTTCTAATTACTTTTAATTATTTAAATTAACCTAAATTATGACTAATTATGAAATTACACCAAAAATATGAAAATTAAATTTGGAAAAATCTAAAATATTATAAAACTAATTTTAAAATTAAACTTATATTTTTCTAACTTTTTATCTAATTATTTTTAATTAAAAACTAATTAGTAATTATTTAAAAATAAATTAAATTAAGAAAAATAGAAAATGAACAGTGAAAATTATAAAAAATTTCCTGAAATTATTTTATGATATATAAAGCCTAGGAAAAATATAAAAACTAGGTAGTGCTTAATAAAAACTAATTTTGCTATTTAATACTTAAATATTAATTAATAATTAATAAAACAAATATTAAATCTAATAAATACTAAATGACAACATAAAAGAAAATTAAGAAAAATATAAAAATTTAAAAATATTTATTAATAAGCAAAAAGGAAAATTGAAAGCTAAATTACATTAAATAGAAACTGTCACTTAATTTAAAACTTGATTTTTCTGGTTTTTCTTTTTTCAAAACTATTTAAACACTTAAAGCAAACAACTTTAAAAAAGGAACTATGGCTAAAAGCTTATAAATAAGTAAATGGGGACCCAAGTTCTTAACAGTTTGGGTGTATTAGCTTATCAGGACTTGATGATTGATGAAAAAGCCAACAAAAAGCTATGACATGGATAAATAAGCTAAAACAGATAGGGAGTAACTTGAAATAAGCCAAGTGAAATAGAAAAGCAAAAGGAATAAGCCAATATAAGCCAATAAGCACTATGCCCAAAACCTGAGTGCCAAACAGGACAACTGACCCTACTTTGCAGGCCTGTGGGGCCCACTAGGGACTTTGAAAGTCCAAGGTAAGAGTGGAACCAATAAGCTGAGCTTATTGGGTTTTCAAAAAGCTAAAGCTCAACTTATGGGGCCCACTATTGAGGTCAGGGGGGGACATGGAAAATGTGCACAAAAGCTGAGCTTACTCAGTGTACAAGTAAAATGAGACAAACTAAAATGGAAGTGCAGCCCTATGAAATAAGCTTGAAAAGGTAAAACAAGTTTTGGAACTTATAAACTGGTGGATGAGCTTCTCAAAGAACCAAATCTCACAAGTTTAAGTCCAATGGAAAGATTTTTAAGAGCTTATGCAAAAGATTCACCTACACTGATGACTCAGTGTAGGGAGTGAGTTGGAACACGCTTGAAGGACATGTTAAGCAGTTAAATAAGCTATTAAATGAAAAAGTAAAAGCATGCAAAGTAAATAAGCTAGAAGGGCTTCACAAAGAAGTAAAATACACAAGCTAAGGCCAACTAACAAAGCTTATGCAAGCTTATGAAATTAACAGTAAACTTGCGCACAGGGCAAGTAAGTGAAAAAGTTCTAGTTTGAAGCTACCAAATAAGCAGTTACACCAACTTAATAAAAAAATAAACAAAAATACTCTAAAGAAGATAAGCAACAAAATTTTGATATGCTAAAAACACAGATCATGAAACTCATTATTAAGTCCTATAGAAAATTATCTAGTTTATTCAAAAACTGGCAACTACAAACTTTGACTTTTTAAATTACACTAACAAGTTGACTATTGTGAGGTTTGATCCTCTCTAATCTACTGAATAGGGTATATTAAGCTGATTAAAAACTAAAATAAGCTGAATGTAAGACTTATACACCAATATCCAAACTCATGAAACCCAAATTCATCACAGTGAACAGCAGACTTGAAATTAGAGGTCACTTTGACTTTCTTTCAATTAGAGCTTGGTTTTAAAGCTTTTCCTAACCTAATATTGCCTAATGAAGTGTGTCTCAGCACTTTATGACCAATGAAACTCACAAAGTCTTCTTGAAGCAATCAAATCCAAACACTCCTCAATATTTCTGTTGTGGTGATTTTTATAACAAAAGAATGATTTAAACTATAAAACTGATATCTAATTACTAGTTATGATTAAGAAACTTTAAATAAGCCAGGAAACATGAGCCAAACCACAAACACCTAAGATACAACAATAAGCTAATTTGGCAGTTCAAGTAAGAAATTTGGAACTCAAATGATTTTGATGAACAAAAGTGTTGTACAAAGAAATAATCTAACTAAGGCAAACCAAACAAGCATAAGAAGCACAAGAATAAGCAGGAATAAGCTATAGAGGAATAAAAAGCAAAAATTATGAAATGTGGCTTATAATTGATTCAAATGAACAGCCTGATGAACCAAGGCCCAATTTCACATCTTAAGACCCCCCCCCCCCCCCCTTAGGCTTCTAAACTAGTACCAGCACAAACCAACTCTGCTTCTCTACTCCTTCCTTTTTCCTTCTATTGTTTTTTATTTCTTAATTTTTATTGAATTTTTGGTATTTTTCAGATTTTAAGCTAACACTAATTTAAATTCTTTGTAAGACTTTAAAAACTTATTAGTGAGCTAAAATAAGCTCATAGGAACAGAGATTAACAGATTTAGACAACTTATAAACTAAAATGGAATTTTGATCCAAATTGAATGAACAACTGAATTTAACACCTAAAACTTAAATCACTGATTGAATTAGGTTTCGAATACATAAGAAATACTAGAATTAAAACTTAGAAGCATAAACTTACACTAAAAATGGAAAAATAATTAAAACGATATTAAAATTTCTACTACTAAACTATACTACATCTATCTAATGCCTCTTTCTTCTGTTTTCTTCACTTTTATAAACCCTGAGGAGTCTCTCTGACTTTCCCACTTCTTCTGAACCCTTGGATGGGCTTCAATTGATCTGAGCCATCAATTTTTGTTTTGGCGGGAAATGATAATTTGGAAGTTTTAGTAGGTTTGGTGAGGTTGGTGGAAGTATTAATTGATGAGGGGGGATGTAGGGAACATTAGGTGAGGTTGGTGAGGGTTTGGAGGAAAAGGAAGGGTAAGGTTACAGGTTGGAGTAGGCACGGGTGGATGGTATTGAGGAGGTGGCAGTGAAGGTGGTTTGGGAATTGGGAGGGGGTTTGACCTGGGTGTTGACTGGGGTAAGATATCAAAAGGGGTGGGGGGTTTTGGGCCTTGGTATTAGTGGGCTTGGGGTGTACATGGGTGGATCAGGGAATGTTTGGATTGGTTTGTTGGTTTGGATTCGGATATTTAAGCTTAAAATTCACAAGGACCTTAAATGCACAAACTGAAAATCAAGGGGCTGAAATTGCAATTTCCCCAAAGTACAAGTAAGGGTGATTTATGCCAAGTACCAATAACCAAAGGACCATAAATTGTAATTTCCACAATTTTAAAATTCCCTTATGTCAATTATGAAACTTCAGGGGCCAATCTTGCAAATATTTGAAACTTTTCACCCAAAGATCAATTTTGATAACTTTTAACTTTTAAAGGACTTGGGTTGACTTTTCTTTCAAAACAAATGCTCAGGGACTAAATTTGACAAGTTTTGAAACTTGGGGGACTGAAACTGCCAATTATGCAAACTTTGTTCATTTTTCATCTGTTTTTACTCATTTTGCATCTAAAACATATAAAACACAGTTTTGGGATATTTTCTGTATTTTGTTGCATTTCTGAGTGTTTTTAAATGTTTTAGCAGTTCAGATTGATAAAAAATGATGAGTATTTACACACTCATCAGTGCGTGATAACCCTACTTATTGAAAGACACCATATGTGTCTATTTCCTTTCAAGCATTCATCATAACCAAATCTTGCTCATAACCAATTCAAACCCTATGCCTATTCTACTCATCTCTATAGCACACACAAGATCTATTGAATTTAGTAATTTCACTTAGATTATTGAATTTAGTAATTTCACTTAGATTCCTGTTCCAAAGAGCTTTCTTGAGAACGTTCTTAACATATTCCATTATCACACACAAACACATCTCTTGGTCTTTGATGATCAAATCACTCTCATAACACATACTCAAACTCAACATAAAAGATGTTTCTCTTTAGATCATTCAACCATAGATTCCAAACACAAAGTTTAAAATTTTTTTTCATTACACATACATGTGTCGATTACATGTTATTTGTTTGATATGATTGGACATCTTAACATAACCATGATAACTATTTGATTGATTCATGTGTAAATCTTGGTTATATCTTTATGATGCCTGCATGCTTATATGTTTCATGTTACTATATATCAACATGATTTGTATGATATTTTCATTCTTTATTTATATGATGTTTTGCATGATTAACATGTTACTTGTTAACTCATGATATGTCATTTTGGTACATGATGCTTTTATATGATATTCATATATTTGAAAGCTTGTGTATGTTGTTGTCATTTATTAGATCCATGCTTAGGATGATCTATATAATACTTGCTCCAAAATGTTATCGTTTAAACATGGGTTGCATAATTTTTCGTCTTGTCTCTTTCGTAACTTTGTCACACTATTTGTTCACTTCGTGTGCACTTATTATTTGTAGAAGTACTCTTGGTATGATAAACATTTAGAAGACGTTTTATCATACAAATTTATCACATAGATTGTTATATGCTTAAGTGTCTAAGCTTAACAACAAAACAATTTCACAATGAAGTGTTTTAAATAATGTCATGCTATTGCTTAGTATAATTATTTGTCGCTATGTGGTAACTTTATGTCTAGTAGTCGAATGCATTGTTTGTATTATATAATGTCTTTAGATTTTTATCTTGTTGACATCTTTTGTCACTAACAAATGTGTTTTAGTGGATTGAGAACTAATCACTTGCATCTCACTTTGTTCTAGCTTTTATATGCTCATCTCGCATAACTATAATCCCTTTATTGCTACGTGGATTAGTAATATGTTTTATGGAACCCCTACACTTGCATCTAGTTTTATAGCTAATAGGATTAAGTCTTAGAGATTTGAAATTTGTGTTTGGATATCTTTCAATCAACCTCTTTCTAATTCGCATTAGTGCTTCCGCATTCCAAAATCACCTCGATAACAATACTCTAATCCTTTCCACCTCCTTTGAGAAAACCATATGCCTCGTCATACGATCATCTCGCATTGATAGAGAAGAGCTGATGAGGCGAAAAATGAACTGTTTTTAGGGGGTCATTTAAGCCCAGAATTGAATTTATTTGATCAAATATTGCCCTAAATCGTTCCTTTTGTGATTTTAGGTACTTTGGGAGTGAATTCTGGAAAAGGAAGCATTTTGGACGTTTTTGGAGCATAAAAGTGAAGAAAACGGCGAAGACTTAATTTTCCATGTTGAGAACAGTACCTGACGGCGTCAAGAAGGAAATTTTGACGGCGTCAAGAATAAAATCCATGACGACCCAGAGAAAACCTGAAGGCGTCAAGAGAAGGGCGTCAAGAGTATTTTTGATGACGGCCTGCAATTGGAATACACATGACGGCGTCAAACCCAGATCTAGGCATTCCGAGAATTTATTTGGCGGCGAGATGACGGCGTCAGAAATTTACTCTTGACGCCGTCACCTGACAAAATCTATATATACTTTTCTATTTTTCATTCATAAAAGGAGGAACTTGTGTGGAGAATACTAGGGTCGAACCTAATAAACCCAAGGTCGTTTGTAACAGTATTTTCAAGGGTTTTCACCCCTTGAAACCTTTCATGTTCAATTAAGATAAGTCCTCTTTCAATTCATTCAATATGTCTATGTGTTGTTTGAATATATCTTATGCTTGTCTTGATTTCAACATGCTAGGCTAGATCTTTCTGTGTTTGCTTAGATGTAATGAAACCTATATGTTAATTATAGGTTGATTGCTTGTTTATAGTTGTATTAGATGAATGATTTCAATGTTAGGCTTAAGAAAACTGGCAGATCTCCATTGTGTAACATGCTTGAACGTCTTAAGAAACATGAACCGATGTGTAATAGGTTTTTATAATTGTATTTAATGCATGAGCGAATTCTAGTGATCCCATGTTAGGAGCTTCTTAGCCGGCTCGACATAGGAGTGAAGTAGGAGCTTATAGGATTGGGGAAGTAAGTACGCCACCCCATGAATGGTATTAAGGAATACAATCCGTCATCCACGCAACTGTAACAAGTAATTAACCTGTAAAAGATATCTAGGGAGTAGTGAAACCTAAGTAAGCACAATTCTCCCATATATTGCTCACACCACTATCTTAATTTAGTTTATTTTCATTTTTAGTATTTTATTTTGATTGCATCTTTAGTAATTGGGTTAGTTGAATAGCAACTAATTCCGCCCTGTTAGGAATATGTTTATTCATATGAAGAATCGGTCACCCCGAGTATATTTTAGCATATTGTAGCTCGTAGTAACTATCATATTAGTTAGTATGTAGAGTAGTATTAGTTAGTATTTGTGGAGTCGGGTCGGGTCTCTTACCCACTGTCAGCCCGCTCTACAGCCCGTTTCAAGGGGCGTTTCCGTTGTAACTATATATACCCTTTCCCACCCATGGGAAAGGGTTGGACCTTCATTTGCAATCTAACATTCTACAAGTTTTTCTCTCACAAGGCTCCCAACTTTCTCATCTCTTTATCTCTCTAACATCTCACTAGAAAACATAACCTAGAATCAATCTAATCTCTAAACCATCCATGTTCTCATAATAGAGTATATTACAATTGGTATCAAGAGCCATGGTTCTATCCTAGGATTCATGGTATACTCGAATTTATAGTGTGGTTTGTGGTTTTAGGTTGGTTCGAGTTTTTCTAGTGGTTTTCACACGAGTTTGATCTCGTTACGGGTTAATATTGGATTGTTTCTTATACTTTCTTGATTAGTAGTGTTGTTGACATCTCATGGTACTATTGGTTTTATCATTTCATCACTTTTGTGGGCTTGGGTGGAATTTTGGTGGATTTTTCTTTCCAGCGAGTTGGCATTATCTTGGTAGAGGGTTGGCGTGATTTACTAGCGAGTTATGATTTACTAGCGAGTTGACGTTAGCGTTTTGGAGCTTTACTATTTTGGTACATACGGACAAATTGCTACGAAAGGGACACTTTTGTCTCATTACTAGCGAGTTGTCAGATTTTGGAGTTTTTTGGATCTGGCGAGTTGATCATTAGCGGCTTGATTAATAGCGAGTTGACTGTTAGCGTGTTATTTACCAGCGGGTTGACTATTGGCGAGTTGCTACTAGCAGCGAGTTGTGTATAGCGAGTTGGGTTGATATTGAAGTGTCAGACTAGCGAGTTGATCATCCAGCGAGTTAGTGAAATAGCGGGTTGATATTAGCGAGTTGATCCTAGCCTAGCGAGTTAGTGAAGTTTTGTAGCGAGTTGAGTTGTTTCAGTGACTTGGTACTTGTAGCAAGTTGTAGCCTTAGCGAGTTGTAACTATCTTAGCGTGTTGACATTTATGAAATTTGTGAGCTGTAGCGGCTTAAGTTACATCTACTCCTTCAGTAACTTGACGTTGCGAGACTATTCCCACAACTTGACTTGTTATTTTAATAGTAACATGACGTTGTGAGTTTAAACTTACGATTTGACTTGTTTTCTGAGAAGTTATTGTAATTCGACTTGTTGCAACAAAACACAAAATTTACGTGTGTTTAACAGTTTGATACGTGCAACTACTCATTCTTCACAGCATGGCAAGCACTGCATCGGATGACATTCAGGCAGCAGGGTTGGATACTCGTCCTCCTATGCTGGACAGGACCGAATATGAATCATGGGCACAAAGGATTCATCTATACTGCTTGGGTAAGGAAAATGGTGTGAACATCTTGAAATCCATTGATGAAGGACCTTCCTCATGGGCACAACCAGAGACACAATCGCAGCTACTGATGACCATCCTGCGGCAGTTGGTCCAGAAAGACCTCGCACCTACAATGATCTTTCTGATGAAGATAAGAAACGCTATGATGCTGACAACAGAGCTTCGAATATTTTCATTCAAGGGCTTCCTAAAGATGTCTACAAACTCATCAACTTTAACACAGAAGCAAAAGCAGTTTGGGATAATGTGAAGATGCTTCTTGCAGGGTCTGAGTTAACCAAAGAAGATAGGGAGTCTCAGCTGTATGATGAATTCGAGCACTTCAAAATGAATCCAGGTAAAAGCATCACTGACTACTACGTCAGATTTCACAAGCTAGTCAATGACATGAGAGCCATCAAGATGACAATGCCAAACATTCAGCTCAATTCAAAATTCGTGAATAACATGGCACCTGAATGGGATAGGTTTGTTACAGCTGTCAAACTCAACAAAGGTCTTAGGCATACTAATCATGAACAACTTTATGCATATCTCCAACAACATGAGAAACATGCAGCTTATGATCGGGTAATGCGAGAAAAGCTCAGTCCTACAACAACAAATGAGTCTCTTGCCTTTGTCTCTAATGTTCAACAAGTCACTCAATCTTCAAATGATCAATCTCAACCACCTTCATCCAGGTCTACCTCAACTAATGGACAATCATCTTCCTCACCACCTACCTTAAACACCCATCTTGACTCTGGATATTCTCATACCGACATGATGATTGATAACCTCTCCAACCAAGTCTCCTTATTAGTCCAACAGTTCAAAGCTGTACTTCCACCAACTAACAACCAACTCAGGACTTCGTCTAACCCTCGTAATCAGGCAGTCATTGAAGATGGAAGAGTGGTGGTGCAGAATGTGCAAGGAAGACAAAATGTCAATCCAAGAAATGCTAGTAGAGATAATGGGCAGTATAGAGTCGGGAATGCGCTTCAAGTGCAAGCTAGGCAGCCTAAGTGCTATAACTGTGGAGGGTTGGGCCATATAGCTAGGAATTGCACTCTCCCAAAGCGTCCTCAAAACTCTGAGTACTTCAAGGACAAGATGTTGCTAATGCAGGCGCAAGAGAATGGTACTGCTCTAGATGAAGAAGCTTTGCTCTTTCTAGCTGGTGATGACAAGAATACGTTTGAAGCTGATGTGGATGATCAACCTGTTCTGGACATGGCACTAAATGATCCGAACATCTTTCAAGTTGAAGACTGTGATGCTTTTGATTCGGATGTTGATGAAGAACCCATAGCTCAAACCATCTTCATGGCTAATCTGTCTGCAGCTGCATCATCTCCACAGCAGTCTGGCTCCTCCATCACTTCTACTATCTCTGAGGTACCAAAGCCACTAAATTCTAATCTGAATTACTCTACCAATCAACAGGGGGCATGTGACTTGGTACAACCCAAGAATATTGACAACACAGATATCACTAATATGGGAAATACCAATAATATCCCATATGAACGGTATGTGAATGACAATAAAATGAAAGTTGTACCAAGTGACATGCCGTCGGTCGATGCTAGAGAACTTGAGTTACATGAGCACACTATATACAACCCTGATGACTCCTTGATCACTAGAGTTAACATCCTTATGGATCAGGTGGCCATATATGAGCAGCGTGCTAAATTTGAACTTAATGAACGTGAGCAGAAAATGGAATGGCAAATGCGTACTTACATATCTGAAAACAATGCCAAACAAGAAACATTGAAAAAGGAGTTAGTTTCTTTAAAAAAACAATTGGATCAAACTGTCAAGCAAAGACAGGAAATTCAAAAAGGGTTGACTTCAATTAAACTCGACTACCAAGAAAAAGAAACTAAACTTCTAAATGATTTTTCAAAACTTAAAACATTGAAAAACAAATTGGAAGATAAGTTGTACACACAAGGCCAAACCATTCAATCTGCTCAAATGATGCAAAACCATAGGAAACTAAGAGATGAATTTAGTGAACTAGATGCCTCTAAGACTAAAGCCAAATTTCTTAGAAATGGTATAGGTGCTCAACCTGCGCTATATGATGCACACACTATGCTTGACCCTAACCATTCCCCTCCTGATGTGAAATCATATGAAGAGATTGATGAGGCTGAGGATAGAACTAGGAAAAAACTTGTTGAGCGACTTAAGGATCCCCTATGCATTGCTAAAAATATTGTGTTTCACCATGATTATACTAATGACAATCACTCAGCCATTTTTGTCCCTCAAAAGAAAATCCTCCCTGAAAAAGTGTTTTGGAATATTGACATGGAAAAAATGAAAGCTGAAAGAATCGTTGGTAACACACGTACCATCTTTAGGATTGCTGACCCAACCATCTATCCCCTGCACACACCCCAACATCTAGTACCATATACTTTACCCACACAGTGTAATACCCTAATTGCATTATATGTTCTAGGCCAATTGTTCAAGGACTTTGAAAAAACATGTAAAACAAGAATTACACCAACGGGGATTACAGAAGGGGAAAGGGGTTTTGAGCAAACAAAACAGTGTTACCTAACTGAAGTCATGCCATTTTTTGATCTTCTTAAAGAACATTTTGAAGGCCTTAAAACTACCATTAATAATGATGTGACTCAAATGAAAAATGTCTTTAAAGAGGTGGAAAATGAGGGTAACCAATTGGCAATCGATCTCAAATACAGTGAAATTGACAGAAAAAACATTCTCATCATGAATGAGAACTTGATTGCTAATTGCATTGCACAAGATGTCTTTTACACTGTTACTGGCTCTGCCCTATCTGCTAGGCAATTTCATGAAATGTCAATTACTTTAAATGTATTTCAGAATCGTGTGATTGAGCTTAAGGGGGAGAATTAAAAACTAAACTACAAAATTCAAAACGATGACCATGATAACATGGTCAGGAGCTTTTCAAAACTAGAAGCTGATAATTTTAACTTGCAACTAAAATACCAACATTTGAAAGAAAACATAAAAGTATCAAATGCCAAGACATCTTCGGATGCTCCTGAGTTTGACACATGTTTTGAATTAGCCAAAAAGGATGACGTAATTCAAGCTCACTCAAACACGATTCGGAAGTTGAGGGCCCAAATTGCACAATTAAAATCGAACAAAAGCGATGTGACCAATACCAATTACCAGAAGTCGATAGATTCTCAAAACTTTCAGAAACAGGGCATTATCAATTAATTACAACATGAAAATGAGTGGCTTCGTGCTGAAATGTCAAACGCTAAACAACGTTACAAAGAATTGTTTGAGTCTATTAAAATAACACGTGACCAAAACAATGAAAGAGTCACTTCTTTGTTAAATGAAATTGAGAATCTAAAGACTATGGTGAAGGGTAAAATGCCCGTCGTTTCATGTGATCATGCAATTTCCAATGTACATGCTTGTAAGAAAAATGCGTGCGATGCTGTGAATGTCTCTCTTCCCCTTAGGAACAATAAGTTAGTTCATAACAACTATCTTAGAAATCTTAAGGATTGTCTGGCCATACTTAGAGAAACCATTGAAGATGAGAGGATACCTAAACCACATGATGATGTTATTATTGGTGCTTGCTTCCTCACTAATAGAGCCCAGGAATTATTAGAATATGCTATAGGATCATGCCCCAAGAATGATAACAAGTCGGATAGGTCATTTGCATCGCACCCTAACAGTGGCAACAAACATGTTACATTTGATTATCCCCAAACCATGTCACAATCCACCATCATGATCACCGGTAAACAAGTAGCAACTAATCATACTAATGTTCCCGTCATTGCTTCTACAGGAGTAAAAGGTGTATCTAATGCTAGCAAGTCACAGCCTAGGTGCAATACAAAGAATGATAGGACTTTGCCGGCTAAGAGTACACTTATGAAGGAAGTAGAAGAATCATCTAGGAACAATAAAGTTATGCTTAATGAAAGGAATCGAGTTGATTCAAACATTTGTGTTAACAATGATGTAATTAATTCGAATTCTGGTGCTATTTGTAAGACTTGTAACAAATGCTTATTTTATGGTAATGATGATGCTTGTGTTGTGTCCTTTCTAAAATCCACTATGAAATCTCTAGTTATGAATGTTTCGAGTGTTAAACGGGTAAAACAAGTATGGAATAAAACAGGAAAAATATTCACTAATGTTGGTTATCAATGGAGACCTACTGGAAGGAAATTCACTCTAAGGGAAAAGTGCCCAATGACTAGGATCACTAATTCCAAAGTTGTGCCTATTAAGAAGTGGAGACCTACTGGTAGACTGTTCCCAATAGAAGCACTTAGTACCACTCCTAGTTCTAGTGCATCAAAATGTGAAAGTTCCAGTGAGATATCTGTAACATATGATAATCCAATATTTGTGTGTGCTAACCAAACGGAACCCAACTGTTTGTGGGGCTCCAGCTTTTTCAGTTATCCACGATTGTCTGGTTTCAAATGCAGGTCGTACAAATCGTCCTTTGGTATTTGGACTCAGGCTGCTCAAAACATATGACTGGAGATCGCTTGCGGCTCAAGAATTTCGTGGAAAAGTTTATTGGTACGGTTAGATTTGGGAATGACCATTTTGGATCTATAATGTTATGGTGATTATGTCTTTGGAGACAGTGTGATATCCAGAATTTACTACGTGGAAGGACTTGGGCACAATCTATTTTCTGTTGGTCAATTCTGTGATTCTGATCTTGAAGTTGCTTTCAGAAAACACACCTGTTTTGTTAGAGAATTAGATGGTGTTGATCTCCTCAAGGGGAGTCGGGGCACTAATCTTTATACCATCTCTATCGAAGACATGCTACGGTCCTCTCCAATTTGCTTACTTTCTAAAGCCTCCAAGAACAAATCATGGTTGTGGCATCGTCGTTTAAACCATTTGAACTTCGGTACCATCAATGAACTCACACGTAAAGATCTTGTTCGAGGCTTGCCCAGACTTAAGTATGAAAAAGACCATTTGTGTTCCGCATGTCAAATGGGCAAAAGCAAAAAGCACACACATAAACCCAAGACTGTCAATTCCATCATGGAAGTTCTACACACTCTTCACATGGATCTCTATGGACCAATGAGGATTCAAAGTATCAATGGAAAGAAATATGTGCTTGTTATTGTTGATGATTTCTCTCGATTCACGTGGGTAAAGTTTCTGCGATCAAAAGACGAAACTCCGGAAACCATCATCAAACTCAAAAAGATGTTGCAAGTTCGTCTCAACAAAACAGTTAGATTCATTCGAACTGATAATGGAACGAAGTTTGTGAATAAACAACTTACTCAATTTTATGAAGGTGTCGGAATTAGTCATCAAAAGAGCATTCCACGTACTCCTCAACAAAATGGAGTTGTTGAAAGACGCAACCGCACCTTAGTTGAAGCCGCAAGGACTATGCTCATCTTCTCCAAAGCTCCTATTTTTCTTTGGGCTGAAGCAATTGCAACTGCATGTTATACACAGAATAGATCCTTGATACATCCTCTCCACTGCAAGACTCCATATGAACTGGTTCATGGCAGAAAACCAGATCTTTCATTTCTTCGTGTATTTGGTGCATTGTGCTATCCGACAAATGACAGTGAAGATCTAGGGAAACTCAAAAGGGTGACATTGGTTTCTTTGTTGGCTATGCTCCAAAACAAAAGGGATACCAAATCTACAACAAACGTACCAAGGACATAATGGAAACAATCCACGTCACTTTTGATGAGCTGACAGAGCAACTGGTTCCTGGACAATCAAGTTCTGGACCCGTACCTAACATCTTGTCTCCTGGACCTATAAGCTCCAGGCTTGTACAGAATCCCACTCCTGCTACTCCTTTCGTACCTCCTACAAGTGATGATTGGAAAAAGCTATTTGACCCCATGTTTGATGAATACTTTGAACCTCAAAATGTGGATGCTCCAGAAGCCACAGTCGTTCCACAACCAGCTGGGGTAGCTAATGTCCCAGCTGTTAATTCTGGACCATCCACTTCGTTGTCATGGGATCCTGAAGCTCCCACCATCAGTCATTCAAATACCACATCTAATGGCAATCCTCATCTGTACAACGAGTTGCAGCTGTAGATAACTCTTTTGATGAGAATCCCTTCGCTCCACCCGATAATGAGCCGTTTGTTAACATCTTTGCTCCTGAATCGTCAAATGATGCTACATCCTCAGATGAATCTAACACGGATACCTCAGTTCCCTACCCTCAACCTCATGAACACCTTAGGAAATGGACAAATGACCACCCAATTGACAACATTATTGGAAACCCCTCACGTTCGGTATCAACCCGTAAGCAACTTGCTACCGACGCTTTGTGGTGCTTCTTCAATTCTGTCCTCTCTAAAGTTGAGCCAAAAGATTTCAAGGATGCAATATCTAAACACTCATGGTTCACTGCTATGGTGGATGAAATTCATGAGTTTGATCGACTTGACGTGTGGGAATTAGTACCGCCTCCTGAGTGTGCTATGATCATTGCTCTCAAATGGATATTTAAAGTGAAGCTTGATGAGCATGGAGATGTATTAAAGAACAAGGCTAGGCTTGTGGCAAAAGGATATCGTCAAGAAGAGGGTATTGACTTTGAAGAATCCTTTGCACCAGTTGCTAGAATTGAAGCCATAAGAATATTTCTAGCAAATGCTGCTAGTCAAAATATGGTGGTGTATCAAATGGATGTTAAGACTGCATTTTTAAATGGCGATCTTAAAGAAGTGGTGTATGTAAGTCAACCCGAAGGATTCGTGGATCCTGAATGCCCTAACCATGTGTATCGCTTGAAGAAGGCCCTTTATGGACTTAAACAAGCTCCTAGGGCGTGGTACGACACCTTGTCAAAATTCCTTCTTGCCAACAAGTTCTCCAAAGGTGTTGTTGATCCTACACTCTTTACCAGAAAGGCAGGCAAAACATTTCTTCATGTGCAAATATACGTAGATGATATAATATTTGCCTCTTCTGATCCCAAAGAGTGTGATCGTTTCTCCCAAGAGATGAGTTCTAAATTTCAGATGTCCATGATGGGTCAAATGTCCTTCTTTCTAGGCTTGCAAATATCTCAGAATCCCAATGGGATCTTCATCAATCAATCCAAGTATGCTAATGAAATTTTGAAGAAATTTGGATTCGATTCATGTGATGCAGTTGATACCCCTATGATGGAAAGATCAAAACTTGATGAAGATGATGTTGGGATCCCAGTTGAACAGACCAAGTATCGAAGCATGATTGGTTCCTTAATGTATCTTACTGCTAGCAGACCGGATCTACTATTTGCAGTTTGCATGTGTGCTCGGTATCAATCCAAACCTACCAAGAAACAACTGGAAGCTGTCAAGAGAGTCTCTCGGTATCTTAAAGGAACAATCCACTTGGGCCTATGGTACCCAAAGGACACTTCAATGGCACTCACGGCCTATTCGGATGCTGACCATGCGGGATGTCAGGATACTCGTCGAAGTACATCTGGGGGTGCTCAGTTCTTGGGTAACAAGCTAGTTAGTTGGTCTTCAAAGAAACAAATGAGTACTTCAATATCCTCCACAGAGGCTGAATACATTGCCATGTCCTCGTGTTGTGCTCAGATCTTATGGATGAGATCTCAACTTTCGGACTATGGCTTCGTATGCAACAAGATTCCCATGTATTGTGACAACAAAAGTGCGATTGCGCTTTGCTGCAACAATGTCCAGCACTCAAGAACTAAGCACATTGACATTCGACATCACTTCATCAGGGAGCAAGTTGAGAAAGGAATTGTGGAACTTTACTTTGTGAGGACTGAGTTCCAGCTAGCTGATATCTTTACCAAAACACTTTCTAGGGATCGATTCAATTCATCCTACCTCGCCTTGGTATGAAGAGTCTCACTCCTGAGGATCTCATAAACTTTCAGGAAGATCAGGAGGAGTAAAGGGGTTGCTTTATATATCTTTTGTACATAATATCAAAATCAAAAGAAAAAATAGAAAAATATAAAACCTAAAAAAACCTAAAAAAAAAATACGAAAATCATAAAAAATCAAAAATATTCTTCTCTCGACATGTCTCTTGTCTAATCAATATTATGTGCGCTTCTAGAAATGTCATTCAATAATGACACGGAAACATACATATGCTTGAGCAAGAGTTCCTTTATTAATAATGTCCTCTAAAACATGTCGTATCTAACACTATTCTCTCAAGATGGTTTGCTATTACTTCAGATAGCAACCCGGTCTTTATATTGGGGAAGGTTCGTCGCCAAAAAGACGACTATTCCTAACAAAGGCATGAATTACTTTACATTCGTGCCTTTCCAATTTGATGTACGCCTAAGTGCATCATCTCTGGTAAAAGAAGAGAAGTCTTCTTTGCATCTCAAATATTTTTCTTTCAATGATTCTTCGGGAAAATATTTGTTCCAAACTTGGTGGTACCATGGTTTTTGAAGATCAAACCAACTCAAAATATGGTTTAAAATTTACCACTCAATCGATGCTATAAGAATTAATCCTTTATGCAAAATGTTTAATTTTGAATGTGTCATCGATTGAGGGGGAGAACGATTTCAAAAACTATATATCATCCAATACAAGATCTTTGTGCATAACTCAAGTGGATTTAATGCAATTGTTATGTGTTAGGATATAAATTTTTCATGAGTCTCTCGCTAAACTCAAAATTATTTTTAAACTCATCACCTCTAACACATAACATACTCCCTCAAGTTTTGAGGGGGAGCAAAATGTTGTCTCAAAATCAGTCATTCTTAAAAACGTCATATCCTTCTCCAAAACTTAATACTTATTTAAATCACTTGGGATCACAAATCTCAAATTGATTTGAAATTTTTGATCGGGGGAGAAGATGTGATTTAAATATGAAAAACTGATTCAAAAGTGATGTTTTTGAACATGAAAACAAAAATCTGCTCTTTCCCATGTGCCAAACTCTTTCGCATATCAATGCACATATTGAGGGGGAGAAAAATGATCTGTGAAAAAGGATCCTTGCATCTAATATGAGTGCATCTCAGTCTTGACTCATGAATTGACGAAACACAAATGTCCTGAATCGAAAGGACTAGTCCTAGACGGGTAATAACTTCAAGCTGGTTCAACCAGTGATGTAAGCGTGTCTCAAAGAGGACTAGTTTAAGTAGAATGTACCGTTTCGAGAAACCTTGGGTGAACCTGATCGGGTCGGGTAATAACTTCAAGCTAGTTTATCTAGTGATGTAAGCGTGTCTCGAATGCCGGGTCATGATCACTTAAGGTAGATCAATTCAAAAAGTGCAACTCTTCCCGACATGTGAAAATTTTCAAATCAATACATATGAGCACATGTTAAGGGGGGGCATTTGAAAATGACAAAACTCTCAATGTGTTAACAAAATGTGTTTCTCAATCATAAACATGTTGAGAGAATTTTCAATGATTTGGTAAATGGCAACTTAGGATAGTCATGGAGTTATAAGGTGGCTAAGGCTAGGAAAACCGTCCTATGATCCGCCAGAGCCGGAGGGATCTACCCATGGACAATACCAAATAGATAGTATTAAGAAGTCCGTAGGTATGATTATGAAAAAAGGATAAATGTGAGAATGGGGAAAAAAGGGGTTGAAGAATTAAAAAGAAATGAAATGAGAAAGGGTGAAAAGAAATAGCCCTCCAATTATTCAACCTTAGGGCAGAAATCGGGTTCAATTCATAATCTACTGATTGTTGCTAAGGCGACATTGGTATTGAAGACAAGATGTCATGGACCCAGTGACGCACTGCACTAAACCTTCTAGCCACTCAAGTTCTCTTAAAATAACTTGTTTCATTCTCACGGGGAACCGGTGTAATTTATCGACTTATCTCTTAGAGATGGTTGATATTGAAGCAGGAGACCTCTCCCTAATTTCCGCATAGGAAAACCAAATGCACTTATTGAGTCTAAAGCCTCGAGATACATAAAAAGATCTCATAGGAACACGTGCTACTTCTACCCTGGTTGTTCAACTTGAAGGACACCAGTGGTAAACTTATGAGTCCTACACAGATCTTAGCAATCTGCCAGAACATTTATGAGGGATGTTGCTATAGTAACTCCCAGTGATTGAATGGAAATTCCTGCCAGGGTCAACATCATGCAGCCCTGAAAGCAGGTCACATAGGTAATTCCTTGTGGATTACGCTTAGTGGTCGCGACGGTTACTAACGGTCAACAGTCGTGGAGTGATCTCCAGCGACTCACCCAATCGTTGATCTACTTAGGTAGTTCGTGTAAATCCTTTCAGGGTTTGCCAATTGGGAACGATCTTGGTAAGGGTTAGAAGGAGTCTTCACACTATGCTATTGATGACCTCTAATTCCAAACCTATAAGCACCGGATGATTTGTTGTTAACTGTCTACTTGAAGGAATTTCTAACGGTTGCGGGTGATTGCTGAAAAGATGCTGATCCATCAACACATGCTCACACTTCAACTTCATAACTCAAAAGATATCATGATCATTGAATGGGCTTCAACCGTGCTTCCTCAACTCTGATGAAGAAGATCATGATCCTGAAAAGTGTGAGCATGCCAACACAAAGAGGTTCATATCACATGGAGACGTTACCACTCCAAGATGACTTTCAAACATTCTTTTGGATGATGCAGCTGATGTTATTTCCAAAGATCATCCATCACATTGAAGGTGTCATCTAGAGTCTTCGACTTAAAGCACAAAGATCTCAACAATGAAGAATTAAAAGGCTACGAGCTACAAAGATGTCATCAAAGAATTGAATGCTATGATTCAATATTTATTTTCCGGGGTGACCTCCCTTAGGGGGAGATTGTTAGGAATACGTTTATTCATATGAAGAATCGGTCACCCCGAGTATAGTTTAGCATATTGTAGCTCGTAGTAACTATCATATTAGTTAGTATGTAGAGTAGTATTAGTTAGTATTTGTGGAGTCGGGTCGGGTCTCTTACCCACTGTCAGCCCGCTCTACAGCCCGTTTCAAGGGGTGTTTCCGTTGTAACTATATATACCCTTTCCCACCCATGGGAAAGGGTTGGACCTTCATTTGCAATCTAACATTCTACAAGTTTTTCTCTCACAAGGCTCCCAACTTTCTCATCTCTTTATCTTTCTAACATCTCACTAGAAAACATAACCTAGAATCAATCTAATCTCTAAACCATCCATGTTCTCATAATAGAGTATATTACACGCCCACTCCTTCAAAACTGAGATTTTTACTTGCTTTTATAAAAACCTAAAAATACAAAAAAGAATCATCCCGCAACTCTAGACCTAGTCTTTAGGTTTTCTAATCCTAGCGACACTATTCCTAAGCTGAACGATCAATCCCCCGGTACTTGTCACTATACTATACTACAACGATCAGGTACACTGCCTGGTGCGGGTTGCAAGCTTCTCGAGATCCCTCGAGAGGTAAAGCCTGGTGCAATCCCTACGCACCAAGTTTTTGGCGCCGCAGCCCGGGGAATAGTTATTGTCTAGGTTAGGATCTCTTTTTATTAGGTCTACTTGCTAGATTCCTTTCTAGTAAAATTTTATTTTTATTTTTTAGGTTCTCTTTAGTCTATCTTATTTCTTCGTGTTTTTGTTCGTAACTCTTCGCCATCCAACATCATGGACGATGGTAACATCTTTGAACCCATCATCCCACCACAACAAGACCACCCACAAAACCCACCACTAGCCAACCAACCTCTTAGGCCCCGAACCCTAGGAGAGTATTCCCGACCTAGCCACCAAGGCTATCAAAACACCTTTGAGCTCACCCAAGGAGCCAATGTGTCTCCCTTGTGATCTGATACCATCCGGTTGGTGCAAAGCGGATGTGCATTCCATGGACTTCATTCTGAAGATCCAAATCAACATCTCAAGGACTTCCTTAAAATCGTTGATTCTATAGACCTTGATGCTACAACTAGAGAGTCGACCCGATTACGCCTATTCCAATTCTCTCTACGTGATCAAGCTAGTCAATGGCTTGAGCGTTTACCCGCGGGATCCATCACCTCATGGGATGATCTCACAACTCGTTTCCTTGCCCAATTCTTCCCACCAGGGAAGACTGCGATGCTTAGAAATGACATCTTGATGTTTGAACAACATCAGGGTGAAACTTCTATGAAGCATGGGCTCGTTTCAAGGATCTACTCCATAAATTCCCTCATCATGGTATAAATCTTTGGTTATTAGTTCAAATCTTCTATGACCATGTCGACTATCACACTAAACGTACAATCGATAGGGCCGCGGGAGGTAGATTACGTGATAAGAATGCCGAGGAGTCTTGGGCAATTATTGAAGAGCTTGCCGCCAATAATCAAGAGTTATGGAAATTTAAACACACTGTAAAGGCGACCATCAATGCAATCTCGACACCTGGAGGGACTAATCAAATCCCCAATGAATTCCTTTGCAAACTTGAGGCAAAAGTTGACTTTTTTGAGGAAAGGCAAAAGAGACCCTTAAGCCCTAGACGGGCTACTGTCAATTCTGTCTCAAAAATGACTTCAACGCCATTATCAGAGTCACCCTCTAAAGAGAATGTTGAGACTTTCCGAAACTATGCCCCACCTTATTCCCTTCCTGAGAAACTTAGCCCAGAATTCGAATCCAGAATGAGGGAATATATGGCGACCCATTCTGAGCGGCTTGCTAGATTCGAGGAAGTAGTTTATAGACAAAAAGAGGAGATGCAAGAGAAAATGAATGAGATGATGAGCCTGATGGAGGAGTATGCCAACCAGAAAACCCCCGAAAGGATGTTACTAAGGAAAGAAAGCATCATCCCCACTACCCGGTTTGTTAATTCCATCACAGTTGTCCACACGGATAATGAGAAAATTGAAACCCCTAATGAACAAACCACAGAAGAACCGCCAAAATCTCAATCCTTAAGTTACAACCTGAAACATGATATAAATGAAAACACTATAACTAATTGGATAAAGGGTGACGGGCGTAACCTATCCTCCAAACAGGGTTCAGAGAAGGGGGAAGAGGGAAAACATGAGTATGATACATTACCTGGGGGGCAGATATTCGAGAAACTATTAGTACAAAAAGTGGCTACTAAGCAGATGGCATGTGGGAACTTTGAGATACCGGCCAGCATTGGGAATTTGAAATATCTAAACGCTTTCGCCGACCAAGGATCGGAAGTAAATCTTATGCCCCTCACTATTTACACCCAACTAACGTCAAAAACGCCAGCCCCCACTCGTGTTAGGCTGTCCTTCGCTGGACACTCTTACGTATACCCCCTGGGAATCGCAGAATATGTGTTGGTCAATGTCGCAGGATTCATGTATGCCGTTGATTTTATGATCATCGATGATAAGGGAGATGGATGCATGCCAATAATCCTAGGGGCACCATTCCTTACCACCGCAAGAGCTGTCATTAAGTATGAAAATAGGAAAATTTAGCTTAAATCAGGAAAAAGAAAGGTTAGCTTTCCCATGACCCCGCGATACGACCAAGAGAGTTTGATGGGGAGAAAGCTCAAAAACAACATCGACACATCACCTATTCGTGTTCAGGAGAAAATACTTGCATGGGAAGCAAGAATCAAAAGCTACAAAGAGGTCAAACAGGAAAGAAGCAAAAGCAATGAAGTTCATGTCGAATTCGAGCATAGTCAACCAACAAGGAACCATAAACCATTCGAAATAGGAGACCTAGTACTCTTAAGACACTTGGAGATAACGGTACCTCCCAATAAACCAAGTCCCTGGTGGTATGGGCCATTCACAATTGAGGGCATAAGCCAAGATGGGATGGCTAACTTGAGTAGTATAGGAGGAGGAGAGGTGATTGCAAGTATCGACAGATTGAGACACCACCACTACGATAGTAATAATTGCAACTATATGGGGTACATCATCTCAAGGGATGAGGTCACGTAGTAGCCCATGACTTTGAGTCTAGCTACAAGACTCGTAAATAAAGAAAAGCGCTTCTTGGGAGGCAACCCATGTTTTGTGTGATTTTTATTTTGTTTGTTTGTTATTTGCTTCCATATGCATGCTTTATTTTTATTGTTGGTAGATCATGTTTCAAACTAAAATGGTGAAAATACTTTATTTTGTTGTTTGGCTTAGTCTTAACTTCATCCAAAGGTATTTCGCAAAAGATAAGTGTAAGGGGAAACCCCAAATATGTTTTTAAGAAACAAAAACCGATCATGAATCTCCACAATATTAAGTGAACACGTATATTCATATTTGTTAGAGTCAAATGCTTGTATCGAGTCATAATGATGTTTTACAGGATTTTCCAGGAAGTATGACCAAGTTTTTCCAGAAATTTTTCGGAAACTTAACATAAGAATTTCTGCAGGTCACTTCTGACGGCGTCAGGAAGAAATTCCTGACGGCGTCACGAGTAAAAATCTGGAAATTTTACCAGTTTTGTTTTTCTAACGGAGTCTTAGAGTTTTTGTTAATTCTTTAGTTCTATAATCTCCAGGAGATCTGCAAACATCATTCCACAAGCATTATATCTTATTTTGTTTTCTAGGATTTGTTAGCATATATAGATTGTAGCCGATTTTACGCGAGGTTGCCTTGTCTGTTTTCTCAGGTTTTTACAGGTTATGTATGACAAGAAGATGATTTATATTCTGGAAGGGAAGCTTTGATTGTTCATTTTCTTGGAAGAAGATCTAACCTGGCCACCTTATTATCCATACCGAGCGAATCAGGGGAGTATTTGATTTCATTCATTTTACTTATTTCACTTTTACATTCTTTACTTGAACATTGGAGACAATGTTCATCCTAAGTGTAAGGGGAGGGTAAAATGATGATACCTTACAGATACACTTTCGCTTGAGTTTGTTTGTTTGATGGTAGATGTGTAATAAAACTATGAGAAATACTTGTTAGTGTAATTTTAGCACCAAATTTAAAATTTTTTACAACATTTAGGAGTGAAACTTTAACCATAGAAAGCGTCTCATGGATAGGAGATTGTATGACTAGCACAAAACCGTACTATTCAGAAAAATTTTCCACCCAAATATGTGAGGTTCGCCTTTAGATTTGATAGGAAAAGCATTTACTATTAGTGCTTATGAGTGTACCGGTAGCATTTAGATTCCAGAACTTGCGTTAGTGATGCATCCCGATACCGCTAGTGAGACTACATTCGTGTAGTAGGATTTACTACATGATAAAAGGCATTAGGATCACCCTTGTGTTAAACCCGTATCATAATTACTTGACCATTTAAATCATATTACTTGGCTAGTAAAGTCAATTAGTTTTTCCTACACCCTTAGCGTTGTACTCATTTTTAGTACACGAAACCCCTAGTACACCCCTCCGAGCCTATCTTTTCGTTTCTAACTTTAAGCATTTTACTTAAAGGAAGAATTTGTTACACCCCACTTAAATGTACAACCAAATCGCCTTAGCCTTCCGTGTATGCACTCATCTTTAGTGCATTATTGTTATTTGTTAAACCCTTAGTTAATTATCTAATTGATTACATTGTTGCTAAGTCGAGTCATATCCTTGTACATATTGTTTTGGGACGATTAGGACTCATGGGTAAAGTACTTGTGTTATGGAGTAATGGGGAAGAAAATCATATATTACCCCCATATGTGCGTTAATCTTAAAAGTACTCCAAGTGTTTTTATTATCTTGATTCGAGTCATTAGATTAGTTTATTGTAAAGTTTGTAAAAATTCAAGTGTAAGGGGAATTTTCAATCCCTATGATGTATTATTTTGGATGGTAGGGTAAAAGTGTATGCAAAAAAAAATAAAAAAAAGGGACTACCATTCCTTTTCATTCTATGTTCATTTTATGTTTTGTTATTTTTGATTTATTAGTTTAAGTCGAGTCTAGTCTTGGCTTAGCAACGCCACATTGTACATGTAATTAACCAAGATTGTTAACTCGCCACCAGTAAAGACTGCCTATATCCAACAAAACCGTGTATTCCATATCCCTACACCTAACGTTACAACCCTTTAAAAGACCTCTTTGATAGTTTATCCTAGGTGCTTACGCCATGTGGTGGAAGTTTGATCCTTTCCCAAGCCTATGGTAATCTATTTTGCTATGACAGGTAGTGAGATATGTTTTCCATTTCCATATTGTGATATATACTTTATTACACCCGAGAGATGTGAGTATCTAAACACTATTTGTGAGGTGCTAGTGTATGACCTCCGTGCTTGTCTTTGGTCTTTAGTGGAACGATTATTTGTTGTAATTACTTTTATATTAGTGTTAAATGACCCCTAACTTGTATTTTGATTAGAATAAAAGCGCATTTGCTTGAGGACAAGCAAATCTCAAGTGTAAGGGTATATGATGAGGCGAAAAATGAACCGTTTTTAGGGGGTCATTTAAGCCCGGAATTGAATTTATTTGATCAAATATTGCCCTAAATCGTTCCTTTTATGATTTTAGATACTTTGGGAGTGAATTCTGGAAAAGGAAGCATTTTGGACGTTTTTGGAGCATAAAAGTGAAGAAAACGGCAAAGACTTAATTTTCCATGCTGAGAACAGTACCTGACGGCGTCAAGAAGGAAATTTTGACGGCGTCAGGAGTAAAATCCATGACGACCCAGACAAAACCTGAAGGCGTCAAGAGTATTTTTGATGACGGCCTGCAATTGGAATACACATGACGGCGTCAAACCCAGATCTAGGCAGTCCGAGAATTTATTTGGCGGCGAGATGACGGCGTCAGAAATTTACTCTTGACGCCGTCACCTTTCAAAATCTATATATACTTTTCTATTTTTCATTCATAAAAGGAGGAACTTGTGTAGAGAATACTAGGGTCGAACCTAATAAACCCTAGGTCATTTGTAACAGTATTTTCAAGGGTTTTCACCCCTTGAAACCTATCATGTTCAATTAAGATAAGTCCTCTTTCAATTCATTCAATATGTCTATGTGTTGTTTGAATATATCTTATGCTTGTCTTGATTTCAACATGCTAGGCTAGATCTTTCATGTGTTTGCTTAGATGTAATGAAACCTAGATGTTAATTATAGGTTGATTGCTTGTTTATAGTTGTATTGGATGAATGATTTCAATGTTAGGCTTAAGAAAACTGGCAGATCTCCATTGTGTAACATGCTTGAACGTCTTAAGAAACATGAACCGATGTGTACTAGGTTTTTATGATTGTATTTAATGCATGAGTGAAGTCTAGTGATCCCATGTTAGGAGCTTCTTAGCCGGCTCGACATAGGAGTGAAGTAGGAGCTTACAGGATTGGGGAAGTAAGTATGCCACCCCATGAATGGTATTAAGGAATACAATCCGTCATCCACGCAACTGTAACAAGTAATTAACCTGTAAAAGATATCTAGGGAGTAGTGAAACCTAAGTAAACACAATTCTCCCATATATTGCTCACACCACTATCTTAATTTAGTTTATTTTCATTTTTAGTATTTTATTTTGATTGCATCTTTAGTAATTGGGTTAGTTGAATAGCAACTAATTCCGCCCACTCCTTCAAAACCGAGATTTTTACTTGCTTTTATAAAAACCTAAAAATACAAAAAAGAATCATCCCTCATATCTAGACCTAGTCTTTAGGTTTTCTAATCCTAGCGACACTATTCCTAAGCTGAACGATCAATCCCCCGGTACTTGTCACTATACTATACTACAACGATCAGGTACACTGCCTGGTGGGGGTTGTAAGCTTCTCGAGATCCCTCGAGAGGTAAAGCCTGGTGCAATCCCTACGCATCAAGAGCTACATGACTTTAAGGATAAATTTCTTTGTATGCTAACCAACATCCGCAAAAACATTACCAAGCTCATCAAAAGGTTCAATGGAATTAAGTTAAGGCTTGATCTAAGATCGGCTAATGTATCAAAAGGTTCAGAATTCCCTATCTTACAAGGCAAAACAAATATACCTAAATCATCTAACTTCTTAGACAACTTGTTTGAAGAAAAGCGGTCCCATTCTTACCTAACTTAAGCTTCTCCTCATATTTTTCCAAAAGGGCATCATAGTAAGGATCATGGGTTAAGACGTCAATAACTGGGCGTTCAAGGTGAAGTTCCTTGAATTCATCACCAAGGTTTTGCTTGGAAGGTGTTTCAAGTACTTGTTTACCGATATATTAGTGTATGCGTTATCATCTTGGTCTTTTTGAAGAACTTAAGTTTGTTTGAAACACGTGATAATAGCGTTGACCGAATAAAATTGTGGGCAAGAACTAGGAAACGAAACTTATGAAATGGAATTAACGTTTAGTTATGGGTTCTTGACGGTGTCACTTGAGAGTGCTCCCAATTCTCGATCATGGAGAGCCTTCAAGATGTTGTCAATTTTATTTGTCATCTTGCTTTGTTTTTGTCTGTAATCAGCATCAAACTTGGTCAAACGAGCTTCCCGAGATGCTATAAAATTGGACCCAAAATTTTGGAATTATTGGAATTGTTGGGAGGATTATTGTTGAAGGTACGGTTCGAGGATGAACCGTTTGATTGGAAATGATTAGGTGGTTTGGAAGAGTTTTGAGAAGGGTTTTGGTTTTATTTCCACCTAAAGTTTGGGTGATTTTTTCAAGACGGGTTGTAGGAATCACCATAAGTGTTTTACTCGGGTTTGAAAGTGAACCACTTTTCTCCCGCTTCGTCAGTACGCGAGGACGTGTAGTCTACAAAAGCTTGTTCGGGGAGTTGCATGCAATCACAAGTATCATGGGGACCACTGCAATATTCACATGAATAAGTGATTTTGTTCACTTGGCTTGAAGGTTTGGGAGCTTCGTAAAATTTCATGAGAAACTTGACTTGGTCTTCAGGTTCCATGATCCTATTGTTGGGAATGCTTGAGTTATTCGAAGGAAAAGATATTGCCTTGACCGTTTTGCTCAAATCGCAGGGGTCATTCCAACATTCGTTGTCATAGAGAGCAAGATCTTCTATGATTCCCCATGATTCTTCCACATTCTTGTCACGTAGCTTACCACCGACTGCTTGGTCAATGGTTTGCCTTTTGGATTGATTGACATGATCATTGAAAATTTGGACTTGGAGCCAAAGATCAATGCCATGATGAGGGACTTATTGGAGTAAGTCTTTCATAAGGAGTCCACACTTCGTAAAGAGTTTCACCTTGACGTTGTTGGAACATCAAGATGTCATTCCTTATCTTAGTAGTTCTCCCCGGCATGGAAAAATTGAGCGAGGAAACAAGAAGTAAGATCATCCCAAGAGGTGATGGATCTTGTGGGTAAATGCTCAAGCCATTGATTAGCTTGGTCACGTAAAGAGAATTGGAAGAGACGCAACCGTGTCGTCTCTTAAATGGCAACATCAAGGTTTATGGAATGAATGATTTTAATGAAATCCTTGAGATATTGGTTTAGATCTTCGGAGCGAAGTCCATGGAATGCACATCCACTTTGCACCAACAAGATGGTATGGGATCTCAATGGAGACACATTGGCTCTTTGGGGGAGCTCAATGGTGTTTCAATAGCCTTGGTGGCTAGGTCGGGAGTATTCACCTAAAGTGCAAGCTCTAAGTTGTTCGAGTGGGTCTTGGAGGTTTTGTGGGTCTTGTGGTGGTGGTTGTGGCTGGACAAGGGAATTGAAGACACCGTCATTCACCATGATGGCAAATGAGGAAAATTACAAACAAAAACACGAAGAAAAAGATAGACTAAAGAAAGCTAAGAAAAAGAAAATAAAAATCTCACTTGATGGGAATCTAGTGAGTAGACCTAAATGAAATAGAAATCAAACCTAAGCAATAACTATTCCCTTGCAGCGGTGCCAAAAACTTGAAGTGAGGATTGCGGCCATGCAAAAGGTTTTACTTCTTAAGGGATCTTGAGAAGCTTGTAATCCTCCAGGCAGTGTACCTGGTCGTTTCAGTGTAGTATATGTATGTCCGGGGGATTGATCGTTTTCTAAGGGAATAGTGTCGTTAGGTTGAAGTGTATGACGATTTAAGCCTAAAGGTGAGGGATGATTCTTTTTGTATTTTTATATTTTATGAAAGCAAATTAAAATCTCGGGTTTTGGAAGATTGGGTTGCTAATCAACTAACCCAAAAGCTATTTTTAATAAATAAAAATTAAAATGACAAAAAAGTAAATGTGGTGAACTACTTATTATGAGACATATGTGTTTACTTAGATTTAGTTACTCCCTAGTTATCTTTTATTGAATTGTTGAATATCACAGTGCAGTTGTTTTAGTTGAAGCATTGTATTCCTTAATAGCAGTTGTAGGGGTGTGCTAACTTCCCTAACTCTATGAATATCAATTTCACCTACAACCGTAAGTCAATTACGCCATCATGGGATCATTAACATCAACTCATGCATTAAATACAAAGAGAAAAACCTTTATTGAACATATGGTTACATTTTCTAAGACGTTCAAGCTAGTTACACAAAGTAAGTCAGCCAGTTTTCTTGGCCTAACGTGAAGCAATCAACTAAACAATAGACAACGCAACAATAATTGATGACGTCAAATAATAAGATAGTCTTAGTGCCAATTTCCCCTCTTTGTTGACCATTCTAGCTTAATATTTTCTCTAGTATTGTCTTATTATTTCATATTTTGTTTCAGGACTAATAATAGGGTATGAAGCGGCAAATGGACGAAGTTGGATTCAATACAGACAATAACACCTAAAACAAGAAGACTACATCGTAACTAAGTGATGATGTTACGCCGTAGCTATTTGATGACGTTGAATTACGTGCTTAATGAAGACTACGCCATAACACTTAATATGGGTTACGGCATAACAAGGAAACCGTAGCTAATCTAAACAAATTTTAAAGACTACGGTGTAGCACAACCATTAGCTACGCCGTAACAAGCACTATGGATAAGACCAATTGATGATAACTCTAGCTACGTCGTAACTACTTTTAACGTTGCGTCGTAGCTGATCCCTTCCTAAAAATACAAGATGGATTTTACCTTGAAAATCATCTCCCCTTTCCCAAACCTTTCTAGGGTTTGGGGAGAGCAACCACAGAAGAAGAACCTAGGTCTGGAAGTCTAAAGAAGGAAGATCTCGTCTACTATAATCATTTGTATTCGAGTTTGAATTCTCTTTTGCTTTTCTTTTAAATCATTTGATGAATTCATTTTGTTAATCTAAGTTTCATTGAGTTAATTGTTCTCTTTTATTACTTCATATAGATATCTTCTTTGTCCATTCATTTGCACTAGTTTCGGTAGTATTATAAGCTTGTTTGTATCTATTACGCCGGATACAATTGAGCAGCCAACCTCAGTTTATCTGGTAGACTAGGAGAATTGACCATAGGACCCTAGCCTGATATATTGCGAGGATATAGTTGGGATGATAACCAACCACGGACGTCGTGTGCGAATTGACCATATGACCACCTTATGAGTGGAGGTACTTAAGAAGCTATAGAGATCTAAGATCCGAGAGGCCGGATCTCTAACGAATGTGATCTATTAGATTTGGAACTTAATGACTCAACCGAGTATCCAATCTCCGCTTACTAGCATGGGGTAGTGCCTGTGGTTTCGGGGAAGATATTAGGGCAGGTAGACTTTGATGACTTTATGGGTTCTTAGTGATATTTATGCCACTGTATGTAGTTTTCGTAAACCTGAAGTCTGACTTGTTAAACTTGGTTAATACTTTATTTTCTCACTTTCTATCTCTTGCTTGAATATGTGGAATTAAGACTTATAATAATTCATTTCATGAAAAATCATTATCTTTACTTAATCATCATGATATAACGTACATTGATTTCTTTCACAACAGCTCTTAGAGACGACACTCGAATTTACCTAGGTTCTACTACATTTGATCGGGTTCTCTGCCCATTAGCATGTTTATCCTTGTAATTCTTAGTTTATAAATTTAAAGCAGGATGAAAATACGCATCAATAATCAATAACTAAGTTTCATTAGATCTAAGCAAACACTAAGTAAATTAATCTAGCATGTTAAAAGGAAGAAAAGATAAACAAATAATCAAACAACAAATAGACATATTGAATGATTAAAAGAATGCTTAACTTTAATTAAACATGGAGGAAAAGAGGCTATAAAAGCCTTACAAAAGCTACAAAATTCGTCTAGTGTTTAAGACAAAGTGTCACCCTAATGAATGAAAAATCGAAAACTATATATAGATTTACAAAGCTGACGACATCATGTTACGGATCCTGACGCCATCAAACCGATGTGATTAGGGTTTCTTCTTATGCAAGTCGACCTTCTGACATCGTCTCTCTTGATCTTCTGACACCGTCAGCTTAAGGCTGACGCCATCCTTCTTTAATCTTTCTGAGCCGTCTCTCACAACTTTAACACGAGATGCCCTTCTTCTAATTGTACCTAACGCCGTCAGGTGTAAAATCTCCAAAAGTTCGCTAAGGCGACGTATGTTAGTTTTCCAAGCTCCAAGTTACCAAGTGACGGCGTCACCAGTTATAACGTGACGCCGTCAGGTGTCTTTTCTTCACAGGTTTTTCACGACTTTGTTGTTTTCCTCTTTTTCACCCAAAAATCTCCAAATCCCAAGTACCTCAAATACGAAAAGAAACGATTTGAGGCAATATTTGATAATAAAAACACGATTTTAAGGTTAAATGACCCCTTCAAAAGGTATCAAATAAATATTTATCAAGTAATGACTAACCCGAAAAAAATAGAAGCCATTCTGAATTCGCAGCCCCCTGAACGACGAAGAAATGTCCAGGAAGTAAAGAACAAGATAGCAAAGTTAACCAAACTAATGGCCAGACTGAGGAACAAATTCGTACAAAAAAAATTCCCACGGAACGTAGGCATTAAAAACAAAAATGATGTGGATAGAGGAAAAAATTATGGACAAGGATGATAACGCTCAAAGTTAACATGTTTTTATAAGTGTTATTAGTGTTTTTGTGTATGTTATTTGGTTGTTATTATATACTTTTGCCACTAAATCGTATCAAAGTATGTTTTTGTAGCATATGTAGCCAAATGCAGGAAAAATGGAGAAAAAGTGAAGAAAATGAAGTATACGCGATTACACGAAGATTCCCGAGCTCAAAAGTCCAATCTATGAAGTAATTCATATGAGAACCTAAGTTTTGTCATCTCAAAGTTCCAAGTTCAGAAGTTAATCAAGTTTGGATAGTGCATAAAGAACTACACAAGGAAAAGTCAAAGTCCATAACTGCCAGGAATTACCATCCGATCGGTTGGAGTTTAACCGATCGGATTGCCATAATGACCTTTCTCCATAATATCGGTACCAACCCGCAACCGATCGGATGGCCACTACTACATGTTTTTGCCAACTTTTGTGCACGAATCTTGGTCTTTTGTCCCATGGTTCTAGGCCCTTTTTAGTGTCTTATTGTCCAAGTTCAAGCATTTAAGTCCCTATTTATTACCAAGAGTGTTGGACAAGCCTATAAGGACCTCAAAAGTGCATAACTCAAGATACCATTCAAGACACCATTGAAGATACCATTTACTATCATTACTACACACAATTATTATCATCTTCTACCTCTCTAAGGAGGAAAATTTGTGCAGAAAGAACCAGGAACTTTGGAGGACCAAGGAAGCAACATTTGGAGTCCGAAAATCTCAAGAAATCATCACCAACACTTAGGTTATCAATACCTTGTCATTTGTTATCAATTTCAAAGCATTGTAAGACTTATAACCATGGATTCTAATGTTAAATATTCTGAGTTTATTTGCATGTTTGCTATGAGTGGCTAGTAATCTTTTTACACTTGTTTTGATGATGTTTTATACTTAGTGATAGTGATGATTGTGAATACATGTTTTAATTCAATTTCAGGTCAATCCTAAGAACCAATTGTACCTTAAGTTTCATCGTGACATTTGTTTAGCCAAGGTTAACTAATTGATAATAGTTTCAAAGGTCGAAAGATTTGTTATTACTCAACTAGTTATAATCATTTGTCTATGAATGATTGTTTTTCACCATAATTATTCTTGACTAAACAAAGAAACAAGAAGTATGATTGTAATGAGAATTCTTTTATAACATCAAATCGGATTGTTTGTAAACCTTTAGTAGGACGAAAGTTTAAATGTTTATAAACGATTGTGACCTTTTTGTCTATGAAGAGGTTACCTTTTGTATTGACCATTTCCTAAGAGTATTTGATTTGTAATAAAAGTTTGTCTTGTGTTTAAGATATCCACCATACCTTATGAACCTTGGATAGATCTTGAATTGATTGGTTTACACCTAAAGCTTGTTTTTATAAACTAAAATCTTGACGAAGGTTTAACTTGTAGAAACAATATATTAGATCACTATCTAATTATCTCAACCAACATGTTATCAAAAGTTATCACAATCATGTGTGTCATTAAGTAGAAAACTAGTCTAAACAAGTGTAGTTTTGAATTTATTGAATTTGCTTATTATCTTATTTGCGTACATTAGAGCTTTACTTTTAGACTTATATTTCGATTCACTCACAAATCCCTGCGAACGATCCCGACTTACCATCATATCTTGCTATAACGGACGAGTACACTTGCTCGTATGTGTTGTTTCTAGATTTGGTAACTCATCCTTATAAATTTAAAACTTGCACTAACAAATAGCACATCAAGTTTTTGGCGCCGTTGCCGGGGATTTTGATTGTGTTTCTTTAAGTTTTAAAAGTCCATTTCTTTTCGTGTTCATTTTCTAAAAAAAAAATCCGTAGCATCCATCCGATCGGATTCACTTCCAACAGATCGGTTTCTCACATTTTTAATTTTACCGTAGCGTCCATCCGATCGGTTTGGTTCCCAACCGATTCGGATTGATTTTTCTGTTTTTTATTTTTTATTTTTCTTGTTCTTTTGTTTAGGTAAATTGACTCGATTCTCTTGATAGTTGTATGAACACTCGTTCTACTACTAAAAAGCTAGTACACCTTTATCTGATCCCGAAAGTTTGTTTCGTAAGAAGAGATCTTCAACTATTCTTAATTGGTTTGATAATCTTTTCGAAGAATACACAATTTCTAATCTTTTTGAACCAATACCCATGGCTGACGATTTACCCATGTGGGCCGCCAATAGAACCGTAGCACCCACTCCTGGAGCTGCTATTATTGTCGCCGACCTTGGTGAAAACTTTACCGTTAAAGGTCACCATCTTTCTATGATCAAAGACCGTCAATTCGATGGCCGTTCGCGGGCCGATCCGCATAAACACATTGCCGAATTCATTGAAATTTGTGGCATGTTTCGTTATGGAGACACTAATGTCGATGCTATCAAGCTCAAACTTTTTCCATCATCACTCGCCGGAGATGCCAAAGTATGGTATAACGAATTAACCCCAGGAACTATTAATACTTGGGAGGAGATGAGGCAAGCTTTTGTAAGCCGATTCTTTCCACCTGCCATATATGATAGACTAATGGGAGAAATCAGTGCTTTTTCACAAAATCCTAATGAATCTCTTATTGAAGCTTGGCTTCGCATGAAAGATTTGCTTCAAAGTTGTCATGGTCATAATTTAGGATGAGGAACAATAATCCAAATCTTTTATCATGGTCTTGATGAAGCATCTCAAGCAATCCTTGATGCTAGAGGAATTTTCCTTTACAAAACACCTAATGAGGAATATCAACTTCTTGAAGATCGAGTACTTCTTAAACTCGATTGGTCAAAAGATTCCAAAACCAAACCCTTACGGAAAACCGTTGCTTTTGCCGAAAGTTCAGATAATTCAAAACTCATGGACAAAATAGAAGCCTTGTCTTCTAAAATGGACTCGCAATACAAAGACATAAAAGGAGAAATGAAAGAAATGCGAGATGGCTATAATAATTGTGGAGGAAATCACACATCATCCGAGTGTGATGACCAACCTATGAATGGACCCAATGAAGGGGAAGCCAATTATGTCCAAGGAGGATATCGTGGAGGAGGTTTTCATGGTAATTATTACGGAAGAAGTTCTGGAAATTGGCAAGATCGCCAACAAAGGGATAACAACCATGATTTTCAACCCCGAACAGACAATCCAAACCCAACAAATTCAGATAAAAAGGAAGAATCTGATTTCAAAAAAATGATGCAAGAATTCGTAAATGCTCAAAGAACCACAAATGAGTTTGTAAAAACTCAATTTTTTAATCTCAAAACCAAAGTTGAGCAAGGTCAGAAAAATCATCAAGCTTCTATTCTGGATCTTGAACAAAAATTTGGTAGACTTTCTGATCAATTTTCTTCTCGAATTCCTGGTACATTACCAAATAACACCCAATCCAATCCAAAACCATCTAGATCAAATGATAAGAATTATCATCCACCACAAAACAGAAATGAGCATATCAATGATGTATTCACTCGAAGTGGTCTCTCATATGATCCACCACCCATTCCTACCGATAATACTCTTATTCAAGATGAGGAGGAAGAAGCTGAAGAAGAAGCAGATGAAGAAGAACCAACCCAAAAACCAACAGTTCCACCAATAAAGCCTTATACACCGAAAATACCATATCCACAAGCCCTAAGAAAAGACAAAAGAGATGAGCGAAATAAGAAGTTTTTAGAGATGATTAAAGAAGTTAGAATTAACGTACCCCTCGTTGATGTTCTAGCTGGAATGCCCAATTATGGGAAATTTTTGAAAGAACTTCTTAATAATTGAAACAAGTTAGAACAAATTTCCGCTACCGTTCTTAATGAAGAATGCTCTGCTATAATTCAAAACAAAATTCCACCAAAACTTGGAGATCCCAGAAGTTTTCTAATACCATGTACATTAGGAAACAACATCACATGTGATGCTTTAGCTGATTTAGGTGCAAGTATCAATTTGATGCCCTATTCGTTGTATTCTAAACTTTCCATCAATACATTGAAACCTACTAAGATGAGTATAAGATTAGCTAACCATAAATACCAATATCCTGTTGGGGTTGCTGAAAATATGCTTGTTGAAGTTGGTAAATTTGTTTTTCCTGTGGATTTTGTTATCTTAGAAATGGAAGAAGATAGTCGAGTACCCTTAATCTTAGGAAGACCTTTCTTAAACACTGTTGATGCAATGATTAAAGTTAAAGGTAAAGAACTTAATCATGGAGTAGGAGAAGATCGAATTACATTCTTAATCGATAAAGCAATGAAATATCCAAATTCCAGTGATGACACATGCTATAACATCGATGTAATTGATGAAGTCACTGAAGAAGAATTGGATGCATTACTTGACGATTCGAAACCATTCATGAATACTTCAGAAAAGATTAGTGAAACAGATTCTGATAAAGAATTTGAGGAATTCATGGAAATAAAATTAGAAGAAGAGGAAGAAGAGAAATTTGAAGATATCATTGAGAAAGATCAATTGAAAATCAAATCATCTCTAGAAGAACCACCCACTGATTTGGAACTCAAAACCCTTCCCAATAATCTCGAATATGCTTACTTAGAAGAAAATTCACTTCTTCCAGTAGTCATATCGTCGTTGCTCGAAACAAATCAAAAAGAAAGACTCGTTTCTGTTCTTAGGAAGCATAAACGCGCTTTTGCGTGGAAAACTTCTGATATTCCAGGAATTAGTCCAGATTTTTTCAAACACAAAATCAATTGTGAAGAAGGTACTAAACTCGTTGTAGAAAGACAACGTCGACTTAACCCGAATATGAAAGAGGTTGTTAAGAAGGAAATCGTTAAACTTCTTGACGCAGGAATTATTTATCCTATCGAGGATAGCCCATGGGTGAGTCCAGTTCATTGTGTTCCAAAGAAAAGAGGAATGATTGTAGTGAAAAACGAAAGGAATGAATTAGTTCCTACTAGAACTGTCACTGGATGGCGAGTATGTATTGATTACAGAAAACTTAACAAAGCCACCAGGAAAGATCATTTTCCTTTACCCTTCATGGATCAGATGCTCGAAAGATTAGCAGGAAACAAATACTTTTGCTTCCTTGATGGTTTTTCGGGATATTTTCAAATTCCTATCGATCCAGCCAATCAATAGAAAACCACATTTACATGTCCTTTTGGAACCTACGCTTACCGGCGTACGCCTTTTGGTCTATGTAATGCACCTGCAACTTTTCAAAGGTGTATGATCGCAATATTTCAAGACATGCTTGAAACATCTATGGAAGTTTTCATGGATGACTTTTCTGTTTTTGGTGATTCTTTTGAAACTTGTCTTTCCAATCTCAATAAAACGCTTGAGAGATGTGAAGCTGCACATCTAGTTCTTAATTGGGAAAAATGTCATTTCATGGTAACTGAAGGAATTGTGTTAGGACACAAGATATCAAGTTCAGGAATGGAAGTAGACAAAGCTAAAATAGATGTTATCACCAAATTACCACCACCAACTAATGTTAAAGCCGTTAGAAGTTTTCTAGGACATGTCGGTTTTTACCGCCGATTTATCAAAGATTTTTCAAAAATATCATGTCCTATGACTAAACTTTTAGAAAAGGATTCTGTATTTGATTTAAATGCTGACTGCATTAAAGCTTTCAAAACATTGAAAAGTCAATTGACTAGTGCCCCAATTATAGTTGCACCTAATTGGTCACTACCATTTGAAATCATGTGTGATGCAAGTGATTTCGCTGTTGGAGCTTTTTTAGGACAACGTGAAGGAAAACATTTTCGTCCTATTTACTTTGCTAGTAAAACACTCAACAATGCTCAACAAAACTATACGGTTACGGAGAAAGAATTATTAGCCGTAGTTTTTGCATTCGACAAATTCAGATTTTATCTTGTGCTTTCAAAAATGATAGTTTTTACCGATCATTCAGCACTCAAATATATTTGTTTAACAAACAAGATGCAAAACCACGTCTTATTAGATGGATTTTATTACTGCAAGAATTTGATATCGAAATAAAAGATAAGAAAGGAGCAGAAAATCTTGCAGCAGATCATTTATCACGTCTCGAGAATCCGAATTTGGAAGAATTAAAAGAAAATGAAATTAATGATTATTTTCCAGAAGAAACTCTCATGACGATAGATAAAGATGATGATGATGAGGAAATACCATGGTTTGCAAATTACGCAAATTATCTTGTAGGAGATATTCTTAAAAAATGGATGAGTCACTACTAACGTAGTAAGTTCTTTTCAGAACTAAAACACTATTATTGGGAGAAACCTTACCTTTTTAAGATGTGCAAGGATGGAATGATACGAAGATGTGTTTCGGGTGCCGAAACAAGAAAAATTCTTGATGAATGTCATCATGGCCCAACTGGGGGAAATTATGGTCCTTCTACTACAGCTAGAAAAGTTTTTGATGCTGGATTCTATTGGCCTACAATTTTCAAAGAAGCGTATACTCTTGTTCAAAACTGTGATGCGTGCCAAAAATCCGGTAACCTTTCTCGAAGATACGAAATGCCTCAAAAGAGCATTCAAGTCTGTGAAATATTCGGCATTTGGGGAATTGATTTTATGGGACCCTTCCCTAAATCACACAAATACGAATATATCCTCGTTGCAATCGATTATGTTTTCAAATGGGTTGAAGCTGAGGCTCTTCCTACTAACGATGCACGAGTTGTTGTCAACTTTCTCAAAAAGCTTTTTGCTCGCTATGGAATTCCTAAAGCTTTAATAAGTGATAGAGGATCTCATTTCTGTAATAAACAAATGGAGAAAGTAATGAAACGATATGGAGTTCATCATCGTTTTGCTACAGCTTATCATCCACAAACCAGCGATCAAGTCGAAAATACCAATAGAGCTATAAAAAGAATACTTGAAAAAATGGTTAAAGACAATCCTTCCATTTGGTCAAGGAAATTAGATGACGCTCTATGGGCATTTCGTACGGCATATAAGACACCAATTGGTACGACACCATACAGACTCTTGTATGGGAAAACATGTCATCTACCGTTTGAACTTGAACACCGTGCTTACTGGGCGTTAAGAAGCTGTAATCCTGATTTAAAAATAGCTGGAGAAAAGAGATTTTTGCAATTACATGAACTTGATGAGTTAAGACTTCAAGCTTATGAAAACTCCAAGCTATATAAAGCAAGAACCAAAGCATATCACGATAGGAAGCTGAGAATTCGAAAACAATTCAAAGCTGGAGATAAAGTTCTGCTTTTCAATATGAAATACAATTTTAAAGCTCTGAAACTCAAGCCAAAATGGTTTGGACCATATGTAGTGAAACATGGATTTCCATCAGGTTATGTTGAACTTTATGACAAACATTGTGGAAGTTTCATTGTAAATGGGCACCGAATTAAACTCTATTATGATAAGGAGCAATTAAACATGATTTCTAATGAGGAACTTTCATCCGAATTTGAATATGAAGCTATTACATTCATGGCTCCACACAAGGAAATGGTTCCTTGGGCACACAGTAATGGTTTTATCTATGATGCTCTTCCTAGAGCATGGAAAAATGTTAAATTGGAAAACATAGATGAAACAGGAGAGGGAATTGTGATAGGAAATATGTTGTATATCGCTAAAAGGAAACATAACACTAAAACTTCATAATCTACTTCAAAGTTTGAGTCCGGCTGAGGACTCGTTAATAAAACAAGCGCTTCTCAGGAGGCAACCCGTGTGTTTTATTTTTATTTTTGTTTTTGATTTATTTTAATTTTCAGTGTTTATACCCCAAAGTTTTACTACTTGGTCGAACTTAAGTGTGGGGGTGTGCCACTAATTTAAATAAAACTGCAATGCTTTTTGTTTGTTTGTTTTTGTTTCTAATAATGCAGGTGTTGACTACAAGAAACAGAAGATTGGATAACACCGGATATCATGGTTTATTCTCTCATTTTCCCTACTTTCATGCTTTTTCGTTTATCACATTGAGAACAATGTTTAACTTAAGTGTGGGGGGGGTGAGTAGGTAAAATAAGAAATTAAGTCTAATATCGATTTAATTTTTAAATTTTGTTTGTCCTTATGATCTAGTTGTTTTCACGCTTTTAAGAATAATTTATTAGAATAATTAGATCTATCCACTTGTAAAATTAGTAATTTTTGAAAAATTTGAGATGTGTCCCGATTAATATTGCAATCCATTTCTGGGATCGATAACATTTGCTAGCGCATATTATAACCCTTCCCACTAAATTATGAGGATTTGAGTCTATTTCATATCTAGCATACATCTTTTATGCTTGAATATTTCGTTATGAGTGTGCCGGTGATTTTATTTATTCTAGAACTTCTACTTATAAATCATTACGAGACCGTTGTGAGATTACATTTTTGTAATATAAGTATACATACGTGATAAGAGGCAACTTTAGGATTTTAACCAAATAGCCTTCATTATTGATTTTTAGCTAGTCACATTGATTAGTTAATTTCCAATTTTTAACCCTTTTGTTAGCGTTCATTTTTAGCGCTGGATACCCTTAGTTACACCCTTTGAGCCATCCTTTTCGTTTTTGATAAATCCAGAAAAATACAAAAATATTTTACACTTTAAACCTTAGCCTAACCCTTGTCAAAGTCCAAATGGTGGGTTGCTAGTTGCTTGGTTGTTGGATAGTTTCTGATGATTATTAGTTAGCCACACTTCACCAATTATGTGTGTGCCATTCCGACAAAGACGGAGACTGCAGCTTCTTATTTGTATTGTTGTGGTGATGCTTATGCGAAGTGTGGGGGAATTCTGAGGTTAAAAAAAATAATAAAAATAATAAGTCATCGTAACTATAAGGTGACAATTATAGCAAATGTGCTATATATGTGAATAAAGGAAATTTTGTGATATGTTGTTAGTCGATGTGCTACGTATGAAGAATATTGTTATGGCGAATCGATGTATCGTTATTTGAAGAAGAGGAGATTGTAACTATAATCATTTACGGGTTCGTGGTTTGTTTGGTGACTCGCAACAATGAGACTTAGACTTTATTTTATTTTTCTTTAAAACCAATTTCATAAATATTCCCATGCCTTATCCCTACCCTTACCAAATTACTTTATCTATCCGGATATTGTAATGGCTTTGTGAGAATGTCAAGTGCAAGAATATTGTAGTGACCATCCGGTTTTTGAGTAATCAAGAACTCGCGCCAGTAATCTATTGTGTTTTTGTATGAGATGTTTAAACATAAGCCTGGTACAACCCAAAGCCTTACATTACAACCCAAATAAAAAACCTCTTTGATATGTAGACTTGGTGCTTACGCCATTGTGGTGTAGTTTTGTTTCTTGTACAAGCCTATGGTAATAATTAGATCATGACTGAGCAATGATTGTGATTTCTCTTATATACTCTACTTCTTAAATAAATGAGTGATTGAGTGAATTATACTTTGTTCTTTTTTCGTGAGGTGTTTAGAAATGTTAATCAAGGAAGAAAATCATTGGGTATTGTCAAACATCTCAATTTTTCACCATTCAAGCTTAAAAAGGATGAATCTTATCTTGTACTTGTACTTGGTGGATTTGCATCACATTTTTCTAATCATTTTTGGTTACCATGTGGATATTTAGTTTTCTTCTAGATTTGCTTGAGGACAAGCAAAGTTTAAGTGTGGGGATTTGATAACGCTCAAAGTTAACATGTTTTTATAAGCGTTATTAGTGTTTTTGTGTATGTTATTTGGTTGTTTTTATATACTTTTGCCACTAAATCGTATCAAAGTATGTTTTTGTAGCATATGTAGCCAAATGCAGGAAAAATGGAGAAAAAGTGAAGAAAATGAAGTATACGCGATTACACGAAGAATCTCGAGCTCAAAAGTCCAATCTATGAAGTAATTCATATGAGAACCTAAGTTTTGTCATCTCAAAGTTCCAAGTTCAGAAGTTAATCAAGTTTGGATAGTGCATAAAGAACTACACAAGGAAAAGTCAAAGTCCAAAACTTCCAGGAATTACCATCCGATCGGTTGGAGTTTAACCGATCGGATTGCCATAATGACCTTTCTCCATCCGATCGGTACCAACCCGCAACCGATCGGATGGCCACTACTGCATGTTTTTGCCAACTTTTGTGCACGAATCTTGGTCTTTTGTCCTATGGTTCTAGGCACTTTTTAGTGTCTTATTGTCCAAGTTCAAGCATTTAAGTCCCTATTTATTACCAAGAGTGTTGGACAAGCCTATAAGGACCTCAAAAGTGCATAACTCAAGATACCATTCAAGACACCATTGAAGATACCATTTACTATCATTACTACACACAATTATTATCATCTTCTACCTCTCTAAGGAGGAAAATTCGTGCAGAAAGAACCAGGAACTTTGGAGGACCAAGGAAGCAACATTTGGAGTCCGAAAATCTCAAGAAATCATCACCAACACTTAGGTTATCAATACCTTGTCATTTGTTATCAATTTCAAAGCATTGTAAGACTTATAACCATGGATTCTAATGTTAAATATTCTGAGTTTATTTGCATGTTTGCTATGAGTGGCTAGTAATCTTTTTACACTTGTTTTGATGATGCTTTATACTTAGTGATAGTGATGATTGTGATAACATGTTTTAACTCAATTTCAAGTCAATCCTAAGAACCAATTGTACCTTAAGTTTCATCGTGACATTTGTTTAGCCAAGGTTAACTAATTGATAATAGTTTCAAAGGTCGAAAGATTTGTTATTACTCAACTAGTTATAATCATTTGTCTATGAATGATTGTTTTTCACCATAATTATTCTTGACTAAACAAAGAAACAAGAAGTATGATTGTAATGAGAATTCTTTTATAACATCAAATCGGATTGTTTGTAAACCTTTAGTAGGACGAAAGTTTAAATGTTTATAAACGATTGTGACCTTTTTGTCTATGAAGATGTTACCTTTTGTATTGACCATTTCCTAAGAGTATTTGATTTTTAATAAAAGTTTGTCTTGTGTTTAAGATATCCACCATACCTTATGAACCTTGGATAGATCTTGAATTGATTGGTTTACACCTAAAGCTTGTTTTTATAAACTAAAATCTTGACGAAGGTTTAACTTGTAGAAACAATAGATTAGATCACCATCTAATTATCTCAACCAACATGTTATCAAAAGTTATCACAATCATGTGTGTTATTAAGTAGAAAACTAGTCTAAACAAGTGTAGTTTTTAATTTATTGAATTTTCTTATTATCTTATTTGCGTACATTAGAGCTTTACTTTTAGACTTATATTTCGATTCACTCACAAATCCCTGCGAACGATCCCGACTTACCATCATATCTTGCTATAACGGACGAGTACACTTGCTCGTATGTGTTGTTTCTAGATTTGGTAACTCATCCTTATAAATTTAAAACTTGCACTAACAAATAGCACATCAAAGGATTAAGCTACTATGCTAATAACAATTCGCAAAGGCCGGAGGACAACTACAACACTAAATGAAAAACCGCCAATAGCGATGATTTACATCTAGGCACGGAAGTTGCAATCAGTGAGAGAACGAAACCCCGAGATAACTCCTCAATGGAACACCTGGGGGATAACTTAGCAAACGAAACAATATTTGTACACGATTCTGGCCCGAATTAGCGACGACCAGTCTCGAAAAGAACGAAAGCATCCGCCTTCCAAATAATCTAGTATGCCCGTGACACTGTCAAATTCTCTTAAAGATGTTACCCGGATGTTACCAGGCAAATGGAGAAACCATCTGCAAGGACAGCTCAAGCGGAAAGACCATTGGAAACGCAATTTTGTGCTATTTCCCGAGACATTAGAATGACTAGTTGACTCACTTTATGTCAGATCTAGCTGCAAGCCTAGGCACGTGCCTACCTACTAAAAATTCAAACAGGCATACTGCTCATACACGAGAAGATAGCAAATCATCTGCTATAAATACTTGTTAAAAGAAGGGGAAATAATCAAATCCATAATCAATTCACAGAAGGATAAAGCTTCGTCGATATCCCCTAAAGAAAGGACAAAGTTGTCGTGGACACGTTGTAACACAATGACGTTTGATCACCATAACAATTCTTCATTAACAAAACGTCATTTAATCATGATTATTTCTTATAAATTTATGGCCCGGTCGGAGACCGATGACCAGGGCCAGAGAGAAAGGGATAATTCAATGGTCCAAGCATGTTCTCAAGTGATTGCTAATAATAGTTAGTCGTTCTTAAGTGACGACTAATAACCCTAAACCATAATGCTCTACAAAACCCCTTCATCTAGCCTATTCCTTAGCAATACGGTTGCAGCTAAACCAACCTCGCACCAAAAGGCAATCTATCCTCCTTTCCTCATTCATGGGTATTTACCAATCCTGATGACCATCGACCGGGGGACGCAATAAGCGTGGGCTAAGGTCTGCGTAGATGGTGAGGATAGCATGATATGATCGCTGGTTGATCTCGGTAACAATCACGAGAAGGAGGGAGGAATCGCTGGAGTCAAGTAATGGGAGAGATACAATGTGGACGAGCATACGTCTGTAGGAACGAGCGCAAAGAACGCACTAAGAAGGCTTCATTACACAAAGCGGCCATTGTCCGTCAAGAGGCTTCACCCTACAACGTCAAGCAACAAAGGACTAGAATCAATGAATTCTCAATCTTTGTTCACTACCTAGCACGTGAGCAAAAATCTGAGAAGCACACTCACAGCTAGGATATAAAACAGGCAAGTACTACCGTGGGAGAGAAGGAAAGCTTCCAAAGCGTCCTATCTCACGGTGTAAAACATGGCGGGTACCAGGGGAAGCTTCACAAGATCATCACAGCCCCGAATTTACACAATCTCTGGATTGAATAATCACATATGTACAACAATCAAAGGAAGTTACGCAAGAGCACTATAATGTGTAAAAAACCAGACAAAGGTGTATACAAACAAGGAAGGAAATCAAATTTTGCAAATCCCAAGCAACTAAATATGCACAAATCCGAAGATCACGGAACGGAAGGAAAGACACATACAAATCGGTAAGCTAGGGCAGAAACAACTACCACAAGCATGGAATATGTGCAAAATTCAAGAAATGCTACAATCGTAAGATACAAGGAGTCCACTCAGGCAGACTCCGCAATAGACATTTATATTAAAATTTCTTTTATTGTATTAATGTATTTTAAAGATCTTAATAAAAAGAGTGGAGATTAGCTACCTTCACTATATTACTTTAACAAATTTTCAACATTTACTTTGCAAAGTCAATTACACATGTGAATAAGACGCGCACACATAAGGGCATGACCCAAGAATGTTATTCCCTCATAAAAAAGGATGAGTACCCTGAAAATTAACTCAAAAGTACATAAGAGGTATTGCAAACCCGGTACCGGGAGAATAACCCAAAAGCATTCAGCTAAGACTAAAAGAAAAAGCGTATCAGTACGTCTTTTAAAAAATTAGCAAAGTACAAACCATAAGTGAAAAGGGCTGCATAAGAGTCTAACATGACTACGACACACACTGAAAACACGCTCTTAAAAGGCCAACAGAAAATAATACAAGTCAGAAGAACAAAGCATGCGAAGAATTATGTTAGGTTACAAAACAGCTGGTTAAAGAAGACCACATATGGTCACGGCGTAAGACAATTACAAAAACTACTCTGCGTTAATGTACTCTGGACCGGATTCACTTTCTCCCTTATCTAAACCAATTGTTGAAGTGAAAGAGGCAACATTCCCATCAAGCTTCGTAATCTCATAGTCATCCATTGTAAGGGGATCGACGGATGTAGTAGAAGTAAAGTTTGATAAAAGAGCAATAGTCATGCCAGAAGATGGCTCATCCCAAGGAATGGTTTCCGAACCCAGCAAAACATCAGCAGAAAAAGGCCTAACTAAGGGAGCAAGTACACTAGCAAGCGCAGGCCGTCCGACAGCAATATTATCCCTAATTTTCTTGACCCTGTGTCAAGCAACATTTAGAGATGAAGACAAGGAGGCTTCACCAATAACCAAGTCATCTCCAGTTTTTTGAATGGGAACGTTAAGCTGCTCCATACTTGGTTGTAAACCAGCCATACCAGGTTTCTCCGCAAGCTGGTCCTCAAGAGGAAGAAGATTCATCATATCCTCAATGCAGGAGTCCTTATGGGCTGTTAGGCTATCCAACATAAGGAACTCATAGATGCGAAAGGCTTGCAAAGCAGATCCGTAGTCTGCCTTCACGGAAGAATTATAGGGAGCAACATCCATAAGACTTGTGCCTGCTTTACCATGTTCAATACCCGCGGCCAAACCTTCCTGCGCCCCCTTCAATATAGCACAATTCAAAACTCTACCCAAAGTTGCAAGGTCTTCAGAAGAATTAAGGCATTTAGTAAGAGCGAGCCTCATGCCATGACCCAATAACCACCGATGACCAGAAGCGACGGTAAGTAGACGCGGATATAATGTCTCAAAAGCTGCAGTGCTACCTGGGACATATCCGATTCCAATTTAGCAACTTTTTCGGACACATCACTCATTTGCACATCTTGCGCTTTCTCAAACTCCTCCCTCAAACCTTTCAATACAACTTCTAACGTGCGCACCTACATCAAAAGAAGACACAAAATGGATAAGTATACACACAAAAACAAAAGCAAAGGAAGGGATGAGAAAGAAATAACAACATAAGACACCTGTAAAGTATACAAAGGGAAAATGCATACCTGATCTACAAAACCTTTGTTTTGAGACTCACTCGAAGCAACCACGACGTTAAGATCCGCAAGTTCACGATCTCTATTCTCCATAGAAGAATGAAGTTCTGCTAGCTTCGTATCAAGAGAATCACGCTCCCTCTCAAGAACAGCGGTCTGTTCCTTTAGAAAAGTTACCTCACGAGCAAGAAAATTTTCAGAAGCAACACGGAAACCTGAGTATGAAGGCGAATGGCTTTAGCCTTCGTAGAGGCCATCTCAGCTTTTAACTTTAAGACCTCTTCATTTTTTTTCCTTTAATAAATTAGCTTGTTGGTCACACAGAACGGACAACCTTTTCTTCTCCGCAAGGTCATGCTCGGCCTGCATCCTCACCTCGGAATTCAAAATAGTCTGACGAGCAGTTTCAACACTAAATTTAGTAAAGAGTTGACCGTACACCATACCATGAACCTCAGTACGGAATTGAGAAGAAGCAAACTCATCAACCATGTCACGAAGTTCAAAAGGGCCATCAAGCCCGGAACTGCATGCCACACCCCGTCCAAGAAGGGCAAATTCCGTCAAAAGATGCGGATCCACACCGCTGGTGACACGGATACTTCCCAAAGGAAATTCGCCTCCGAAAAATTCCAAAAAAACCACTAGCACTAAACTTGGTACCGCTGGAGGATATAAAGGCATTCGGAACTAGAGAAGACTCAGGAACCTTCTCTCTCTCTCATTTCCCTTTGAAGAAGAAGCAAAGACAACAAAGGTAGTAGAAATCCATCGCAGGCCAGTACTGTCCAGAAGTCTTGGTTCACCTTCCAACCGTTTCCTCTCACCAACTTTCAGCTTGGTCGGATCTAGAAGATTAATAAGCTTGTAGAAATCCATCGCTGCAAACAAAAGAAACAGTTAGAAGAGGAAATAAAAATTACAAAGGTACAACATGAACAACAAAAGTGCTTACCAACTTCATTATGATCCAGAAAAATGGGATAAGCGTCCTCGTCCATGGGATACGCGCGGCTCAAACCAACCCAACAAAGGAAAGCCTTCGGGTACCTCCGAAATGGAGCGCAATTATTAACAAGGGTGGCATAATCTTCGGTAACCTTCTTGGCGGTATGCCAAGGGTGGATGTTAGGACAAGCAAAAGAATCAACCCTAAAACCTTCGTATAACAGATACCGGTTTTGTTTGTACGCTTACTAAACGATAACCATCTATTCTTCTTCGAATTAACATAAAAGAGCCGGAAAAACTCTACTGTCGGTACGATATTGCCCACGCGACACAAAATTTCAAAATGCAAAAACTTTGGACGCTCCTGTAACGGACAACTGAGATATGTTGATGTGGTAATAACTTAAGACTTTGACAAGAAACACAAACAGCGGTAACCGAAAATTGGCATAATCAAAAAGCCGAGTATAGACACCAATCTTCCCAGCCGGATACTCATGAATGGCTTGATCACCATCGGGTAATACGACATGCACTTATTGGGAATATGGAACTTCCGACAGGAGTCGTCCAGTGCCCTTTGAGAAAGACAACACTTAAATTTTAAAATGTTTTAGAAACAATCGTTATCTTCTCTGATATCTTTTCTATATTTAAATTGCGCTATTTATTGAAATGCGAATACAAAACCCTAATACGGAGCCTATATATACTCGTCGAATGAGAGCGCTAATCGTTCATTAGTTTTCTAAAATTTGTGCATTCGTTTTCTTATCGCAAGTAAAACCATGTTGATAATCTTGGTTTCTGATGTTGATGGCACGACTAGTGAGTACAAACATTTGAGTTATGTTTTTTTCAGATATTATTATCAAGGTCACACCAAAATTACAAAAAATTACAAATTTACAAGTATAACTATTTACCGGCGCGGATAATTTGTAAATTATATATAATGCAATTTCGCCTTGCACCATTATTAGAAGTTGAAAACCGAAAGAAAAGGATAAACATTTGAATATAATGGTTTCTACACTCCGACTATCAGTGTTTGACTACAACCGTCACAAACAACCATCAATTTGCTTGGCACTGAGTAAACAAGGGGAACGGTTTCTAACATCAGTAGCAACTAGAAACGATGATAATCCAGCAATAACAGCTAAATTAATCCGGAAATTTATTGCCTCTTCCTCGAAATCGGTTGCTCTTGATGCCATTTCTCACCTCGTTTCTCCTAACAACAACAACAACGCCTTCTCTCGCCTTTCTCCACTCGCATTCCCTGTAAGGTTCTTTAATTATTTTATTATGCTTCTTTATTAGATTACTAGTCAACAATAATTGTGTTGTGGTTTGCACCTTTACTTATTAACCCCCATTTCTTTTCATTCTGTTGGGACATTTATTTCATGGGATAATTACCACTTTTTGTTATGTGTATTTGTGCATATTACCCTTATATTTGTGAAAATTACTGCAGACCCTTTTTTTAGAGGTCTGTGTCTCAAAGTACCCCAACTTTTAGCCATTTTCATTTCTACCTTAACATTCCGGATAAATTTTTACGCGACATGTTAAAAGGACACGTGTCAGCATTTCGAGCTTGAAAAAAAAAATAAATAAATAAACATGTCGCTTATATATATACGCGACATGTATGAAAATCTCACAAAATGGTATACGCGACATGCAGTGAGCTAAAATTACACATTTATTCCTAATCAAAAAGTCAAACCATTACATCAAAATACAACTCATATTTTATTTACATTTTTACCTTCTCCAGAACTTTCTTTACTAATTTCAGATCCGTGTACATCTTTTACTCCACACAATACATGCAAACATCTAAAAAGGTTTGAGTTTAGCAATATTTACTCTGGTAAAAGTAAATAACATTCATCATAAATACAGTACATTTTCATCAGATCTTGAAGATGCTTGTTTGTTGAGGATTTTTCAGTAAATAACATGTCGCGTATATATATAAGCGACATGTTTACTTTTTTTTTTTTTTTTTTTTTCTTTTTTTTTTCGAGCTCGAAATGTTGACACGTGTCCTTTTAACATGTCGCGTAAAAATTTATCCGGAATGTTAGGGTAGAAATGAAAACGGCTAAAAGTTGGGGTAATTTGAGACATAGACCCCTTAAAAAGGGGTCTGCAGTAATTTTCTCCTTATATTTTGTAACCGCAACCGCTCTACTAACACCCGAAAGGTAAAAATGTCATTTTACATGTATAAATACACACAATAGCACGACTTTCAAAAAGTTTGTGTTATAAGAGCAAAATTAAAAGAACGCTACACATAAAAAAAATGGCAAATATAATACATTTCCGGCCAGTTATCCCTTATTTCATTAGTTTCTCATCTACAACATAACTAAGGTGTTGTTTGGTTTGTTGTCCGGAATAATAATCAGTATGGATTTGATATAGGGGTGGAATAGAAATGACTATAAGTTGAGTTATCAATCTCATAAATGTTGTTTGGTAGGATAATCAGATAAAAGTGTAATACGGAGTATAAATTATGTGAGGGGAAGTGGTGGGCCCGGGAATGAAACAATCATATACTACCCTTTTGGTGCCTATCAAGTATTGAATATATTTGTATATCGTTTCTACTTTTGATAGTCATTCCGGGATACCAAACACTTTGAATCGGAATGATATTCATTCTTCCATTCTGATTGGGAATACCAAATGCACCCTAAATGTTTCATCCTATTCCAAAATGTCAGTCAAACAAAACAATGGAACTCATTTTTCCACTCCATTACGTCTTTCATTACATTCCTTTATTATTACAATCCCGTTTAACAAAACAAACAATAATATTAATTTAAGGCTGGTTTCATTATAGGGCTAATGACTTGAAAATGTATCCAACTTGTCATTTTTTGTGTAACATTATTATTATTATTATTATTATTATTATTTCTTATTAAAATACAAACCTTTTGAATTTGTCTATTGTGTGTAATTTTACTCTTACTTTTTTCAAATTTTGAAGGGTAAAATGGTCATTTTACATGAACAAACGGTCACAAAATACACACAATAGACGAAATTCAAAAAAGGCTACACAGAACAACAAAAATTGACAAGTTGAATACATTTTCAAGTCATTAGCCCTTCATTATATCTTATCAACTTTCAAATTGTGTCTAGTCTGTTTTCTATGAAACTAATATTTTTAAAGTGTTATTCATATCATAATTGAACAAAATGATGTTAACTATATGTTAAACCATGTAACTATATGATGAGGACCGAAACCAATATATTATATCATAGCAAAATAGGCCAATACTTGCACGAATACACACTAGTTTTGTACATAATTTTTTAGTCATAATCAAAAGTGTTGGTGACTTCCTCATGTTCGGAAATTCTTATCGCTAATCATCTTTTGTATGTAATGTTATATTTACAACAATCACGTGTTTTATCTGTCTAATGTTGATACACATACTTGCAGTTATACTCCGAAATCAGTAGAACATCATGGTTCAATTGGAACGCTAAACTGATTGCCGATATCATTGCTTCACTTTACAAGCATCAAAGACTTGATGAAGCACAAACACTAGTTTCAGAAGTGGAATCAAAATTAGGGAATAAAGAACGAGAGCTTTGTAACTTCTATTGTAACTTAATAGACTCTCATTCGAAGCACCAATCAAAGCAAGGGATATTTGATTCATATGAGCTTATCAAACAACTTCCTTCATATTCGTCTTCTGTTTACATTAAGAAGCGGTCTTATGAATCTATGATTGGGAGTTTATGTGTAATTGATTTGCCTCGTGAAGCGGAGGATTTGTTGGTGGAGATGAAGAACAAAGGGCTTAGCGTGTCTGTTTATGAGTATCGGTCGTTGAGTTATGCATACGGACGACTAGGGTTGTTTGAAGATATGAAGAGGGTCATTGATTTGATGGAGGATGCAGGTTTTGAATTAGATGTGGTTTCATCTAATATGGTGCTTTCTTCATTAGGGTCTCATAACGAGCTTGTGGAAATGGTCTCATGGCTTCGAAGAATGAAAAAGTCCAAAATCCGATTCTCAATCAGAACCTATAATTCAGTGTTGAATCATTGTCCTACCATTATGTCAATCTTAGAAAACCCAAAAGGGATCAAACCCACGTCGTTGAAAGCGTTGCTTCAAATCCTGAACCATGATGAATCTACTCTGATTCAAGAGTTGATTGATCCATTGGTTTTATCCGAATCAGTGGAGTTAACTACTTCAGAACTTAAGCTTGATTTGCATGGCATGCATTTGGGTTCGGCCTACTTAATTTTATTACAGTGGTTTCAAGATCTACTGCTGTTGTATGAAACAAAGAATTACACTATTCAGAATAAGGTTACGGTGGTATGTGGTTCAGGCAAACACAGTATAATAAGAGGCGAATCACCGGTGAAAGGACTGGTTAAAGAGATGATGATACAGATGAAGAGCCCCTTAAAGGTTGATAGAAATAATGTTGGGTGTTTTGTTGCTCAAGGAAAAGTTTTCATGAATTGGATATGTCAAATTACTTCCAGATAATCAAAAGGAAAATCCTTTCCCTTTATGGTTAGATTACAATTTACTATCAGCTAAAATGTTTTTTTTTTTTTCAAACATTAGTCAATCAATTCGAGTCAAAGTCATAAAGTACTTGTTTCCACACAAAAATCTGTAAGGTAAAAAAAAAACTTCTGTAAACATTTTGATCCCATCCATTGTCATTTTGGACACTTAGGACTGGCAGTCATGCTTCTGAAATCGTCCATACCTCCCAAATCCACCAATAATATCATTCCACCTCATTTCACCTCATTCATACTTTTTCCATACCTCCCAACCCCATTTTAGTTTGCACCGCTCCTCCATGCCTCCAACGTTCCAAATATTTATTGCCAACGGTCATATTTTTGCTTTGAAATTCCCATACCTCCGAGGCAATATATGCCGTTCTCACCTTGCCTTTGGGCTTGCCGGCTAGGTGGCGGCGGTGTTCACCACCGGCATGGGCATGCCGGTGGTGATACCGCTTGCCACTGCCACCCTTCTTAAAACATGCCACTTAGCTAGCTGTTGTTATCCGTTGTCGTTATTAGACACCTATAAACAAGCAGCCTTGCCTGGCCAATTAGCTTACAAAAGCTTACGGTTCTCAGCCAACAGACTAGCCGCGATGTTACAATTCTTACAACTTGAGACCTATAATGATCCAATTCTTACCAACTGGATACGCTAATTGAAATTTTATGTTTAGTCAACGGTGCGTTTTGTACAAATTAAATTGACATAGCAAGATAGAATTTAATAACCAAAGCTTTTCAATTACACAAGTTTTATTTCTGTGAAATTTAATATAACATCAGCGTAAGTATTTTAACAGACAATAAAAACAAATCTGCAAAAGGATAGTGAAGACATTGCGTTACCTAGACATGTTTCGATTTACATGAGGTAATGTTTTGCCACACTATGATTGGTAAGTAGATAAAAGGTGAGTTTTGATATTTACATTTACATTCACATTCACAACAAAAGCCATGTAACACATTATACCAAAGCTCACAGCTCCTAGCATAGCATATGTATGAATCTTGATTCGCTGGAAAAATGAGGGCATTTTGAGGACGATGAAAAAACCCGGTGCAGCTTCAAGTATTCAAACAGCCTGCAATAAACAACAATCTCCACGAAGCTAAGAAGATGGAACTTATGCCATAAACAATTGAGTAATTTACTAGGCTGATACACAAGCCTAACCAAGTACAACGCAAGCCTAACCAAGAACAATGCAAGCCTAACCAAGCAAGTGTAAAAAGGGTACATTAGATTATTTAATAGTGCAAAATTTCTGTTCCATTATTATGATTCATGAAATTCAAAACGTTTCTCTACTAGATTCAAAAAAGAACTATGGGAGTAAAAGAGGGCAATTTCGCCCCATAAATGGCTCAAATTGGGTTATGTTCTTATCCCTTACGGGTCAAATAGGCTATGATTAAGATGTTAACTTTAAAAAGAACGTGAGGAATGGATTAACGTCATCCCAAGTGTATTTAAATGCATAAAATCTTCCCAGCCAATTTATTAAAAAATGTTATATATATATAATAACAAAAAAAAATCAAAAAAAATCAGAAGTGTACCATGGAAATCTAGATGCATTCCTGTAATCATGTCAGAAAGTGAGTATGAGTCAATACTAACCTGGGTTGATGTTATATTAGAACCAAGGCATCCACCAGATATACATTTTTCCAAGGTTTTTATGTGAAACAGCTTCAGCAATTAAGCGACGAGCTTGTCCTTCTACAGCAAGAGGTAAAGATGGTGCTGCTCCAACACCAACAACAATACCTTGCAATCGTGCTTCAATGTTACTTATGGCTCGCTGAAATATCAAATATATTTGTTACAAAACTATTATGTCCCATATAACACTGAGCCCAGGTTGCCTTTTTCTGTTTTAAGCAAAAACTATTGTATAACATAGATAAGAAGATCCAACCTGAGCATGAGGGTTCTGAACTTCTACTCCACTATTTTTGTGATTTTTAGTCCATTCCACTAGAGGGTCATGGATGAAAGTCTCGAGAACACTCATCAGAGTTTCTCGGTGTTCCCTAAGTACAGAAAGCGTAATCTCACAGACCTTCAAAAAGGTGCCTTCATAACCGGTAATGCCCAATCCATCAATCATATTCTGCAGACACCATGGCATGAGAAGGTTTCAGAAATCATCTAGCAAAGAACCTACTCAAATATAACATTTAGGAGGCATAGAACATTTGACTTTGAGTTTCAAGAATCGAGGCATAAAACATTTAGTCTAGTTTATGAAACACGCAGAAAGTAAAAAAAATTAAATATAAGGTTTTTAGGAAGTAATTAGATAATGGAAAGTCTTAACACCTATTCCATAAAGAATGCAAGAATCAAACGTGTCGATTTGTCATTGATATGGACATCATTTTTTCCATGCTATAAATAAATAACACATAAATGCAAATGTTCAAGAAATAGATATGTGATTTCAGATTCATTTACCTGTGTCAGCCTAAAAGGTACAAGTTCCGGCTTCTCCAGTTGTAAGCCTCTGTCAAATAAGCAACTGAAATCAACATGAACACAGTCACCGGTGGTTGAATCAAAAAGAATATTTTCTCCATGGCGGTCTCCAAGACCAACTATATGCCCAACCATTGACCAAACAGCAGCAGTATGTGCATAAGCAACACGGGCTCTAAACCAAGCAGCGGGTTCAGAAAATGTGTTCAAAAACCACTTGTGAAAAGCTGGAGGGAACATGGGAAGAATTTTATTCTTCAACATTTCATCTTCAGTCATTTTACCTTGGCATAGATCATAAATACGTTTAATTTGAGGGTTTGTCTTCTGTCGATCAAACTTTCCAGAGCTTATGTATATGTCTTGGAGGATATGCCGAAGCCCACGAGTGTGGGGTACCCATTCTACCATCCCACAATCCTCTGTTAATGGAATAACAGCAAATGTACGGACATAAAGCTTCCTTCTACGGCTTTCTGGGCACTTTAACAATAATCGATTTATCATTGCATTAAACTCCATCATCCGTGCATCTTTCCTAAGGTCATCCTTTGGTTTACAGAGGAATGGACGCTTTACACCATCACTACCAAGTAGAATAATCTGTAGAAGAATCAACATGGTAAATATATATTATCGCACAGAGATAGCCATTACATACATTTCTAATTAATATGATCCTATAAGCTAGTCACTTTAAGATTATGCTCATCATGCATATTGCATAAGTAGGCAACTAAACACTGTTGGAATGGATATCTTTCTGATAAATATACACCCAAAGAATATCAAGAGAAGTAAACAAGAAACCACAAGCAAATGACGTATAAAACATAAACAAAGTAGAGAACCCTAATTGTTTGGATAGTCAAAGCGCGACTATTATATATTTCTGCGTACATTTGAATATGATGTTCAAGTATTTAAACTTTTCTATTCCTTCCCACAAAAAGCATGGCATTTCATATTACACCCAAAGAATATCAAGAGAAGTAAACAAGAAACCACAAGCAAATGACGTATAAAACATAAACAAAGTAGAGAACCCTAATTGTTTGGATAGTCAAAGCGCGACTATTATATATTTCTGCGTACATTTGAATATGATGTTCAAGTATTTAAACTTTTCTATTCCTTCCCACAAAAAGCATGGCATTTCATATTATGAACTTATTCAAACCAGATCCTAGTAGATTTAAAAATTAGAGTCAATTTATTGTTGAAGTCAGGTTAGTGACAGCAGAAAAGATGGATTAAGGTTATGGTATTTTGGAAGAAATTTGTGATGCAGAGGTTGGGGCGCTAGATGAAACAAATAATAATGCTACCAAATTTAATGAAAAATGGGGCTGATGTTGTGCTTGTGTAGGTTTTAAATCAAGAACAAGAGACCAAAAGAGAGCAGAATTTTAACAGAAGACCTGGAATCCTTTATGAACAGTTTTGGAAACAGTTCTTTGTGTCTCAAATCGAAACTAATATGGAGTTCAAAAAAGAGTCCATGTTAACTTAAAAAAGAATAAGGATCCCGAAATCAAGATTGTTCAAACCCACATCTTGAGGACAAGAATATACTCGCGGAGCGGAGTCATGATATGATCTGGAATTATGGGATTATTATTACAGATATTATTATTAGATAAGTATTAAAGATATCATGTGTATTAGATAGGTTTTATTTATAGATAAAGATTAGGAATCTTAGTTATATTAGGATACTTTATATTATACATTAGGATTGTAATTTCGTTTATGCTAAATTTTACGAATGAATTAGTGATTTAGTATCATTCTTGGGACAGCTTATATTTCAAGAACAGAATCAGGTTGTATTAGAATGACCACTTACGGAATTTATCTTACTATGGGCAGTTGGACTCTACACATGCATCTTACCTTTTTTGGTCGCTGAAGTGATGAAAGGACTTCAGCTTCATCTGCTATTCCTGTTATAGTTGGAAGATCTGTAGGTGAGAAAAACCCTTTTGCACTTGTATCATAAGAGGAAATGTTAACATTCATTGATCCTTGAGTAGGCATTATGATTTCCAGTGGCATCATCCTTTTGAGAGCACTAAATTCAGTAGATATGTTGATTGTTGTTGACCTAGAATTACTTGGATGAAAGCATAGCCTGATTAAATGATCAATTAGGCTGGCAAATTGACCAAACAAAGAATTGGGAGCTCCCTGATTAGATCCTTTTCGTGCATTATTTATAATCTCTGCAGCTGCTTCCCGCCTTGACTTAACTGTAGATTTTGAAACGGCTGCCATGATCCATAGCCCTTGTTGTGTATATTTTCGGAGAACAGTTGTGATAATGAGTTTGACCAATTTCACAGTAGCTAAATTTTGGTGGCAGATTCTAGAAACTAATTGAGGAAGAACTGTCAGCCAGTGATAGGTAGGCAGATCGTTCAAACACCCCTGCATAATGCCGTACACCTGCCAGTGGATTACAGAGTAAATTTCACCTTACTACAGAATATTAGTTATGATTAGAAGATACAATAAATGAAAGAAACTACCTTTTTATGAGCTTTTATCATGTCGGGATTGGACAATAAAACTTTCCTCTCACAAATACTACCCAACTCAAACCATAACGTCAAGAGCCTTGGAAGAGCTTGAAAGAGATTCTTATGGCCTCTGTGAAGCCCCTTAGCATAAAATAACAGGACATCAGGAAGATGATACCACCAGGGCTTTTGGGAATTTTTACTTGGACACGAATCAGATCTTTCTTCTTCTCGTTTCCTTGCATCAACAAGCAACTCATCACAATACTTTGCCACATAAAAAAACCCTTTTTCCCATCTGGGTTGCAGTTCCCTAACCCTACTGAAGAGAACCATCAGATCTTCCTTCTGCTTCAACCCTGTATAATGAATCCACCTTGAATACAGCAGCAATGTTTTTGCAACGTCACGATTCTCATTTGATGCTTGAGTGTTACAAGGTAAAGTTGGCTGGTTTAAAGGAACCAATGAAAGACTGGTGATCGATGACATTGCAGCAGAGCCAACCACTTGAACAGGCATATTCATTAGTGACTGTTGCAACTCTGCTATAGCACCATCAGACCGCCTAGTGCTCCATAAAAGCTTAGCCTTTTCCATGTGAACATTAGCTGCACCTGATGCATTAGCTTCCAAAATAGCTCGATTAGCTGTCTCATAATGACCAGCTGAACGACAAAGTTTAGCATACTGTATCCAACAGTTTCCAACCTGAGCATTAAGACCATTAGCACCAAAAACCAGTCTTCGAAAAGCCAATAATGGTTCTCTTGTTCTAAGAGAAGGTTGGGTAATTCTAAGCCGATCTTCCCAGTTCTCTGTCACTTTTAAAAACTCCGGTTCAGAAATACACGACTTCTCCAAAAACGATTCACCATTAAGGATAGAATGAAAATCCTCCAGTTCTTGTAACACATGAAGCTTGACAACAAAAGGATATGCTCGTGTATATGAATCCATACCAGCAGCAGCAAGAGGAGCTATCAAAGCTTGTTTCGATAATGCAATTTTCTCACCAACAGAAAATTGGTCTTTCATTCTCATTGCTCGAAGAATCTTCGCAACATCCATATCAAATGAAGCATTACTGTCTGAAATACTACAAAGTAAACCTTCTTCGTCAGCTCCATTAAGATACTCATCTGTTAAGTCCCATCTGCCTAACCTCCAAGCTGCTTGAACTCCTTGCATACACCATGTTTTTTTGTATTGTGGGATTCTGGATATTAATCCATCAACATGAGTAACGACTGCCTGTAAATGACACATATTGATTAGACAATTGAGAACATCTGAATGCCTCTGAACGGAAGTGGGCTCCATTTGCAATGCCTGTTCACAAGAAGTCAAAACTTCAGCCCAATTTCCTGCCTTTTTGTTTATTAAAATCTGATCTTGCAAGCTCTTTGATTTACGTAAAGATGCCAATCCAGACAAACCATCTGGCTCATCCAGACCACTGTAGATTTCCATTAAGAATGATACATCTTCATCCTCAAAAATACCGCTTTTTGCAGCTGATGGGTTGAACGATCCAGATTTTTCAAGCACATGACACTCAAAGTATAACAAAGACCGAGCATAAGCCTGACACCTAAAGGAGGCCTTAGCTAGGGTCACCTTTGGGATTGCAGACAAAAGCTCTGAAACATGTTTGCACTGCATAGATAACTGGTCTGAATCTAATGAGTAATATACACTGTTGTCCTTTGATTTTTGCTTTGTTTTAGACTGAGATAGGGCAAGCTCTTGTTCGATATCATCAACCCATTGACCAAGATTGTCAAGAAGAGTAAAAACAGCTTGAATGCAAACTTCACTTTGACCAGAACTAATTCCTGGAACATTCTCTGAAGCTGCTGCATTAAGAACCGAGAGGATTTCGTGTGTTATTCCATGGCGTGCCTCTTCAGTGCCATGTAAGACGGCATTTAATACCAAATAGGGTAACAAATATGTTGCTGTTTGCATATCATGGCGTACAATACCTCGACATGCATTAAAGATGCTTGCTCGTGAACCAGTTGCATGCACACTAAGTTTTTTAACCCAATTGAAGATCCATCTGCGAAATGACAAAGAGGGTCGATAAATGGGACCAGAAGATGCAGAATCAGCCACATTTGGAAGCTGGAACCTTGAGGTTAAACAAGGAGCTATTATCTCTTTGACATAATTAGAAAACCGGTCCCACAATCTCTGACCCCTTCCGTCCATCATAGTTGACTTGTTGACTTTCGACATATGAGAAACAGAAACATTCTTATCAAGTGATGCCTCACAACCAGCAATCTTTAGTAACTCCTGTATAGCCAGAGCAGCCGAGTCTTGAACTATGGTGTCAGGTGCTGCTCTAAAAGCTCTCGCTAAATGCTTGTGGATTAACTCAAAAATTAAATCGTCATCTGAACATGCAATTTTAAACCTTTGATTTGAAAACTCTTTAACCTTGGCAGGATCGACAGCTCCAAGCGATCCAAGACAATCAGCACAAACCAACTTTAGCCGTTGTCCAACTATAGTTCTGGATTCTTCTGCACAGCCTCTAAGTAAGGATGTAATCAAAGAGCTCAAAATATCCATATCTGAATCCCCTTCCCCGTTAACCATGATGGTAACATCCCCTCTTTTCAACTTTAGCAATTTACTTAGCTCACAAGCTACCATATACCTAACATTTAAGTTTTCATGGTTCAAACCGTCAACAATATTGCGTAGTTCGTCCTTTAAGGTCATGGCCCCACGTGCTTCATCTATTACTTGGTTGACGTCTGTAAGGGCAGGAATATTGGGTAGAGGAGGAAATTCATAGATATGTTGTTTTAGGACGGATTTATTTTCAAGTACAAGTTCTTCCAAAATTTTCACAGTTTTGATCATAAGCAAAGAAGAATGCTCTTTTTGTTTCTCGAGTAAGGGGATAAGTGCAGCAAAAACCTGAGAGATTACATGTTTAGTGCTAGAAGGGGATACCTTCGCCAATTGTTTAATAAAACAATGTAAGACGGCAAGCCCATCACTCTGCAGCTGTTCCTTACCAATTGCATGCATGAGAAGAACCATGAGTTTTGGTACATAAGTGCTAAGGTGGGAACCCATCATACTGATTAACATTTCTATACGTCTTGTTGCTTGAATTTGCAGTGAGATGTCGTCTGCATGGAGCATCTTACGGTCAATACTGTTAAGAAGACCAACAAAATGGTTCCTTAAAAATCCTGGAAGATCCTCATTTCCTGTCAATATTTTTGCAATTTCTTTTATCATCAGAGGCACCCTTGATAACCTGCAAACAACAAAAGAAAGTTTATGTGACTATTATTTTGCTATACACAATAAAGACGGAGAAGAACAAACCAAGTAGAATCTTCAACAATAAGTACTTCATACAGCCAATACTAATAATATATACCCCAAGGAATTCATACATTCCATCCCCAACAAAAAGTCAAAAAGAGTTTTTTGCTCTAACCGTAAAACACAAGACCAATGATCATCTTCAGGTTTAAACAACAGAGCGTACTAAATAAGATATATAGTAAAAAATAAAAAATAGATAACCAATTCTACTTCATTCATCTAATTACGAAATTATGGCAATAATAGGAAGAAAAATGTTTCCTAAAAGAAATGTACTGATATGTAGTGTTATGACTATCCAACACCTAATAATAGAAAAGAGAAAGTTAATAATCTGAATGCATGCAGCGTATTAAAGTTACAGGATGCATAACTATGAAGAAGGACCCTCAATTGGTTTTTGGATGCATGTTTAATCTGAAGATCTAAACAATATAAACATACTGAAGTTCACTTTGATTCAGAACTGAAATTGAATTAAACATTCTACCTTATGCTGGTATCAACTGAATCATCCACATCCACAGAACAGACCAGCTCATCCAGAAGAGCAGGTAAAGCAGCTGCAAAAATTTCGGTTCTGTCAGAGCCAGTCTGATCATGGTAGAACTGCAAAGCACAGTCAAGTTTGTGTCCATCTGCTTGATAAAGAGCGAAAGCAAGAACTTTTGGTAGCCAGTTTACAATAAGTTGAACCATATCTGTGTTCAAACATTTCGCCAACTCATATAAGGTAACAACTGCTTGATCATTATCCTGCTGAGCAATCACAAGCTTAGGGAGGACCACTGGAACCATGTTTTTAACAAATTCTTCAGCTTTAACATTAAGAAGAGTTGCTGCAAATTCTTCAACCATTTTTGGACTTTTAGCAAGCCGCAACGATAGATAATTATATACTTCATTGCGTATATGAACATATTTAGCAAGGATTTGCTCCAAACCTCCTTTATGATGTAAGAAGCAAGATCTATGAATTAATGTTGACGCAGATGTTCTCACAGTCACATATGGATTGTCAAGTTGCTCTATTAATATAATAAGAGTACATAGGAAGAGTCGGCCATGAATATCTGCTGCAACCATGATACACGCTGTTGTTTCAAGAAGAGTTTCAAATACTTCTGGATCACTAGCTGCTTCATACCCTTGTCTCAACTTATCCAAAAATCTTTGCTCTTTGGTTTTACCAGCTGACTCTTCATCCAGAAATAAACCAGTCAATATAGGATGCTCAATGAAACACCTAATGTGTCTGCTGAATGCTTCTCTCACAGACTTCCTTCTATGAAGTAGTAGGTAATCAATGGCTTTTAGCCACTTAATTTTTGTTTCATGCAAAGTATCTGCACTCATGTGAACAAGGATCCGTCCAACTATTGAAACACAGGAAAGCTGAACCTCTTCAGATTCATCATAAAGGAGAGTGAAAAAGATGCCGATAAGACTTGTGTAATCACAATCCATCTTAGGCGCCAGATTTCCAACATAACGGAGATCAGGTTCTATTGAAAATGAGTCAAGGTTATAATTAACACTTTTGTCACACATAGAGCACCAAAATCCTCCCAATAGTTGATCCCCTGTCCAGCTTCGTTTGTTGTTCTCTTCATTTAAGAATAATTTGCACTTGTTTTCAAATAAACTTGCAGTGCCATCACAAGATCCATAGAGACATGCCAAATAACCAGCAGAAATGGCGATGAATCTCTTAGCTTTATCATTCTTCTCGTTTGACAAGTACCTGCCAAAACCATTCCAATAAAAATTCAAATGAAGAAAGGAGGAAAAGAAGAAGCGGAACAAAACCTTTGTTTGACCTATACAAGAGCAAATAGCATAGAATAACGAGGCTATGAAAAAAGCACCCAACAATTTTGTTGTTTGAAACATTTTAAACTCTCATAATGTTTTGGGCTTTTGGTTGTTGCTTATGTGTGTGAATATGTGAAGTCACTAAAAATGCATAAGATATAAGAAGTTTGCTTACGCCAATCTCTTGAACATCTGCCTCAGTGTACCAAAGTGGCACAAGACAATTAATGGCATTGCAATGATGGCTTCACTTCTAACCTCTTCTGCGTCATCCTGAAGACCCAAGTCCAAAATACCTAAATGACTGCCACTTTGAGACAGAGCTTCCATCATGGAAAGGATCTGAATGCAGAAACACTTTGTCGTCAATGGCAAACGGGGTTCAGCTGCCATAGAAGAATGATTCCATGGAATCTTCAACACTAACTGCATTAACTTTGCAGAATTGCCATTATCTCTAAAAAGCTCGTCCTTCTCAGGAAGAAATCCTAAAATGACAGGAGTCGCATTTTCAGTTAACGATCAAATCATCATTATTTAAGTTAAACAATCTCATAGGTGAGATACATTCAGAAGCAATTATTTGTGAGATATTATGATTCCCACTTATTAATTCAGCTTGTGCGTCCATGTTAATCACTAAAACAGATTTAAAAGGTATCTAATACAAGTTGCGACTGAAATTGTCTTTAACTTGTATTTAAGTAGTTGCTAGTCTTACCAAGACACATACATCAGGAACTCTAGAATAGATGAACTTACTCAATTTAAGCAGTAAACTGTGAAGTGCTTCAAAATAGATAGATAAATCAATCCCAACTAAGCTTCCTTTGTTTGCCTGCAAGAAATAGCCCTCACTTAGTTCATGGAAAAAGCTGATTTTATACCTTAAAAAAAAAAGATATTACCTGCTCACAAATCCAAGGAATCCATTCAACCATTTGATGATACACTTGACGTGATATTTTTGCACGTGGGTATTTACAGAACACAATGCATAACATGCTAAGAGCTGTCAGAGAAATTTCTGGTTTTATCACATTATCCTTACCACCAGGAGGTTTTAGATATTCAATAAACGAAAGAAGTGAGGACCCTATCTTTTCAGCATATTCTTTTTTTCCTTTAAGATGTGGGAAATAAACCTCTTTCACACTATGCAAGCTAGGCATGAACTTTTCAGATTTGTCTACCTTCTGTCGCTTAATATTCAAAACATTTGGGAGATGAACTGGTCTTTTTTCTCCAACTCTTACTGATTCACATCCACTGGCTATTAACAATAAATCATCCGTGCAATCTTCCCCATTGGTTGTCTCAACAAGAAAATCAGGATCAAGAACTTTTAGTGCCGCTTCAAAGCACTCAACCAACCCATAATAAGGTTTTAAAGAGTGAAGATTATAAACTAATGATTCCGGCTTCCAGATATGAGGAGGGCATACTTTAGCAATTCGAATATATGTACCACACAGTGCAGCCTGAAATAAGTAGGAAAGAAAATAAAGAGAAAATTACTGATATAGGCGCTAATGCATCCAAGTCAGAAATTCTGTCATATTGCTGATATATCTGTGCATATGCTGGGGTAACCCAGGATATGTAGATGTATGTCTTGTAATATAAAACCATAGTCACAGGAAACGCTGACTCGGCTTCGATTTGCGTTCCGGATCGCTCGTACCAAAACGTGGTACGATCGCATTCTGGATCGCTCAGGACTTAGCAAACCGCGATCCTGTACCGAAGCAACCGCGTTCCATGTAACTATGATATAAACATCAAAACTTATACCTTGAGCTCAGGACTTCCAGTCTTCTGCATTGACACGGGAAAGACATTGATTATATCGTTCGCAGTCAGCTTAATAACATCATCAGCACAACTAGAGCATAGTGCTTGAAGGCATCCACCTAAGGAAGTATCATAAGTCGTGTCTCTGCAAAATATGGTGGTTACTAGTGTTCTGCGAGATGAACTTTCCCTGGACTATAAAATAACAGACTTTCACCTGGCGAACTCAAGCATGCAAAAGCAAAGGCTAAAGGTGACCAGTGATACGTTTAATTAATGGTAGAGGTGAGAACCCACAATGTACTTGGGTCCCATCATGAAAATTGTATTTTTCTACGTTTTACTTCATATTGATCTAGGGTCAAGTTAAGCATCACTGATTGAACCTACATCTCGGAAGTAGGTTATCTTGACGAGACAGCCGATTTTGTATTTTGTTTGTATTTCTTTTATCCAGAAAAAATAGCATCCCTCCTATCATATTTATAATGCCAGTTGCCCGAATTCTAGGGTGGGTACATGTATATGGTAGACCGTATAGTCTAAAAAATGAAACTATATAATACCATCTATGCTGACCGAACTATAGACCACCAACTGTGTAATATTTTCTGTGAAGAAATTAATAAAATGAAAGCATTTTTACAGTACACCGAACCATTACATTTCCTATTTCTTTATATGTAACTCAAGTAATTTTTTTTATATCACATCTGCACCATTATCTCTAGATTTGCAAATCATAAATGAGATCCTAAAACAAGAAATTATTTATTGGCAATTAGTTGTACTGAGAAAGGATACACGTATGGCGGCGACCTTGGCCTTATGTCATAATTTTCTGATCCTGACAATTAATACAAGCAATGAGCTTCTTTAAAATTCTATTCCTACAAGTGGGTAAGTTTAGAGTGGTGAGGTTCAATGTAATGCATGCAATGGTTAAAAAGCATCCACCCCCAAAATACATCAATACACTCACTCTAATAAATATATGGTGCCCTTTTTGGCTGATTGATGATTATTCGTGGAAGGGGCAGGTTACAGTCTTTACAGATTATCTCACTAACTTCGCATTTGCATCTTTGTATTTTTTTGACTTTAGCTGAATCCAAAACTATTGTTGGTAATCTAGCTTATGTTGAGTAACCTTCTTTAAACTTTCATGATATGATTCTATGCAAGAAATAAAAGCAAATGCAGGTAAAATGTCACGGTCAACTCATTTGGTCCATTTCACTTTACTCTCATTTCCAAGTTTTTTACCATTGTCTGATTGTCATGATGTGGATCAATGGATGGGACCTAATATATGAAATGGAATGGGCTAAATGCATTGACTCCTAATATTTTCATCTGTCACTAACCTTACAGAAAAGCTTTTAAATAGCATATTGTTAAATCATCTTTATCTTCCAAATGAGAAATGACAAAAGATGCCATGACGGTCACTAAACAGTCAATGATAAAAACAAAAACTAGATAGTGCCAGAAAACTAATTACTAACAGCAATATTAATACCTGAACACAGGATATCCATCCTCCACTTCACTTAGTATGGTTGAAATTGACAGAATCATGTTTTCACAAGGGATGATGTCATCACTTACAACAGCTCCCAAAATGCGCACCAAGTCAAAGCAAGCCTTCATGGTGGGTTTTTTTTGTTAGAAACCAATGCAATGTTTATGGGGACAAAAAGAATATACTTAATATTAGGGTTACAAGCAACCGAATAATGTAGAATGAACAGCAAGTAAAGTCAAACTAACCATTTGCAAAGCAGCATCCCCATAGTGCAGTAGCTTGCACGCAGCCATAACAAATGGCGCATTTATCAGCCCTTCTACATTTAGAGCTCCTTCAGTAAAGCATTTACATGAAATTTTAATCATCCAAGTAGCAAAAAGCCGCCACCTGGCAGGTTCTGTGAGGTTGATCATAATACCAAAACCATCAATCGGTTTATTGCATGTTGGTAGTTCACTGAGGACAGTAGAATCGGTAGAAATTCCAGATAGGGAATCAATGAAACACCTCAGAGAGACTTCCAACCCTGGCTTGCTAGTGCTTGTGGTTACTGATGCTATAGTATAGAGATCTGTTCAGAGAAAAAAACATACTGCAGTTAGCTTGTGAAATGTTCCAACCAGCAGATAGGAAAAATTAATTCTGCTAGTTACAATTGTTGCTTGATAGTTCAACCACCAGTCAAAGAGATATAAGTTATCTGAAATACTATGAAAATTATTAGTGATACATATAAGTCAAATAATTATAGTTTAGTATGTTTGTGGTTTGTACCTTCAACCCCCCTCATTACATCTTCAAAAAACTGGCGATATGCATCTCGATCTCCTGTACGGAGCAAGGATAAAAGCGATCCTAGCGTCTCAAAAATTATTCCATGGCGAGAGCTGAAAGAGGCACAACCAGCAGCCAGGTGAAAACAAATGAAAATGCGATAGTTGATTGAGAAATAAAAGAGAAGAACTATCACAAGTCTAAACAATCAGAGCACAAAGACAAGAACATCGAAGATGATAAATAACCAACCCTCATATATGTACATCGTGTTCTAAAAAGGTGGGGAGATTATTCCTTTTCTATTAAGCAAATTACTAGCCAATATACAAGAAACAGTAAGTAATACAGCTCTAGAGTTGAACTAATGGGTATTTGTTCAAGCTGGCTAATCATTACGTGGCAATAATTGCTGAGGTCTTCTTCCTACTAGTTATAAGTTGTGACCAAATATGTTACTAGCTAACAAAAGGTGCCCCTTATCACAGCAGGTCATATAACAGATGGTTAGATGGCATGTGTATGAGCAAGACCTTTGACATACTATTAGTAGAACCAATTACTTGTTACTGCTAGCAATAAATAAGTTTGAGGACAGAACAAGAATGAACATAAACATCAGTTAACTCATTTATGTTATTAATTAGCAGAATGATTGATATTTCGATTAAAAACTTTCTAAATCTTAACTTGAAGTATAAATTACTCACGAGAATGAGGGTTCGGCAAAAAAGGGTAGTATGCGACAGATTATCGGTAGAATTGTGGTGGCCTTTCCATGAAAGAAAACTCCAGGAAAATTCTTGACTGTATGAGTCAATAATTTCAACACAGCAATCACCTCCCTCTCGTTTGCTGCAAAAATAGCACATAAATCCCTACTTAAATACAATACTCACGCAATAGTAACCTTCAACAATGCTAAAAACACAAAATTTTATCAAGCATGTGGCGAATTCACACTTTCGATACGTACCTAAATTCATTGCCAACAGGAAATAATAAATATACTACAAATATAATAATCAGCAATAATAACTAACAAACACGTCAGCATTGGATTTAGATAATTAGTTACCCTTGAAGTTTATAATATAAAACACTCATTTCCCCAAATTGTCCAGTATAATTTAGATCAACAGAAACAGTAATTGAAGAAAATGAATTAATAATTAGGTTACCAGAAGAAGAAGGAATGACGTAAGTGTGAAGGAGATTGGGGATAACGGCTCGAAAACGGAGCTCTAACGAGGCGTCATCGTCATCGTTATTATTATTATTAGGAGGTGTTGAAGATGATGCTGCTATTCGTTCACGGAGTTCGTGAACTAAGCTTGATAAGTTCGCCATTCCTTTGCTTTTCCCTCCTAACTTTCTTTAATTTAAAGGGGAACAAGAGTTGGGGTTTTTGCTTCCAGTATCCAAATGTGTCTGGGCCAACCACCCGACCCGACAACAATGGCTGAGCATCAAAACCGAACCGGACCGACAGAACCGACCCGACCCGACAGCCCGTCGGTTCGGTTTCGGTTTTGAGTTTTCATGATTTGCGGTTTCGGTTCGGCCCAAAACCGACCAAAACACACACAAACATGAACCGGACCGAACCGACGGACCCGACACAGCTTTTCATGATTTTCGATTTTGCCGATTCGGGTCGGGTCGGTTTTAGACCGATGCTTATAATATTTGTCACCGTTATCTCAATGTTTAATACTCATATCTCTCTCCCTCATAACTTGTCATTTTCAGTTTTTGAGATCTATCATTTTATTAAATAAATAAAATTTTCGTTTATTAAAATTATAATACAAAATAAAAAAATAAAAGAAAATTACAAACATGTGAAGAAAACCATCTTTTTTTATTAAAAAACAAAAACAAACAATATAACCTCACACATACATCTAGGGATGGCAAAAGCACCCGAAACCGAAGGGGAAAACCGAAACCCGAACCGATTGGGTCGGGTTCGGGGGCGGGTTGGCGGGTTTGGATGCGGGTTTGGGTATTGATATAATTTTTAAGCCGGGTACGGGTTTGGGTACGGGTTCTGGTAATACCCGCCCGATTACCCGTATCCGTTTACCCGAATCTAAATCCGCTTTATCGATATTATATTTAACTAGAATATATATACATTATATATAATTTCTTCCATTATATTTTTTTTATATACGTATCTCTATTACATAATATATTTTATTTTATACATGAATTATTCAAAAGCATTAAATCGTTTGATATGATATTCATTTTCTTTAACTTTAACAAAAAATGAATATATTAAGGTGTTTTCCTTTGTTTTTTCGGTGGATTTTAGTGTGTGACTTAATCTTAATATCGTAATTTTGTCCATATATTATTCAATTGGGGATAACCGAAACCCGCGGGAAAACCCAAAAAACCGATGAATAATATTAATCGGGGACCCGGCGGTTAATGGGTCGGATACGGGTATAGATATTATAAACGGATACGGGTACGGGTACACTAAAATCCGCCCCAAACCCGACCCGTTGCCATCCCTACATACATCGTCTTCTTCACTTTACACACACACTGAAATACACGCACAAAATCATAAAACAAACACACCCAATAAAAAACCAATTTATTTTTGGCTTCTTTCGTTCTTGCACAAGCTAAATACATGGCGAATGAAATGACGCGGGGTATCATGGCGGGCCGTGGTGGCGCCAAAACCGAAGCCACGTCGAAAATGGCGTAGGTGAAAGCCACGTCACAGATTGCTCTTAGGAATGCTAAGACAAATGTTTTTCCTAGAAGAATAGTTTATTGGTTTATCAAGAAGTGATCATTTTTATTGCAATCAAGAGAATGCATACATGTTAGACATGAAGTCATATACATTTTTTAAGTTCATCCAACTACATCACATCCTTGTCATAGTGCATAGATTAACCATAGGCTTGATAAAGAATCAAACCTCCAACACTTTGCGTAAACACCTAGAATCTACTATCAAAGAGGTTTTTACAAAAGGTTGTAAAGTAAGACTTCGGCTAAGGAAACAAGGGTTAAGGGCAGGGTTCTAAATAGCGCGCCATAGCGGCGCTATAGCGGCGCCATAGCGCGAGGCGTGGCCTCCACGTTACGAAACAGGCCAAGGCGTCTTCTTAAGGCGTAGCGTGTTATGAGGCGCGAAAAAGCGTGGTAAGGCGTGCTATAGCGTGAAGCGTGGCGCTTTATTTTGAAGCTTTTGTAGGATTTAGTGATTTTCTATTATTGGGGTAGAAGGAACTTGGGCTTGGGCTAACTTTATAAATCAAATGTTGTGAATGTGAATATGTGAATGTGATGTTTTATACCGTAGTTTTTAGGTTTTTACATTTTATCTTTTAGCAGTTTACTCTCATGGAGAAGGTTTTATTTAAAGAAATGACGAAAAATGCAATAATAGTTTAGCTTTTTGAGTTTATTTCTTATGTATAACGCGTTTTGTAAACTTGATGTATTATATATATATATATATATATATATATATATATATATATATATATATATATGAAATATGATATAAATATATAAATCTATAAAAAATTATGCCGCCTTGGTCACGCCTCAAAAAACGCTATAGCTTCGCTATAGCTCGTATAGCTTGAGGCTTGGCTTCGCCGCCACGCCACGCCTCACGCTATTTATAACCTTGGTTAAGGGATATAAGGAATTTTTACGGGTGGCAAACTAATTATCAAAACAATTACTTTTTACGTGTTGCTAAGTCAAAAACACTTGAACCTAACAAACTAAATAATACCTCTTTTTGGTATTCTCATGACTCTTTCTTGACTTAAATATAAGCAGGATGGCAGTCCATACATTTTTTCATTTTTTTCATCATCTTTTATTTTTATTTATTATTATTTTAATATACACTTTTACCCTGTCATCTTTTGATCTGCTAGAACATAACATAACATAATACATAACTTGAATAATAACTTGATAACTTAAACATATAAGTAAACACAGATGGCCCGATTTAGGAGGATCAATACACTTTGAGTACTACTAAACAATACATAACTTGAGGGTATGATGCGAGGATTGCGGCCTCACAAAAGGTTTTACCTCTTAAGGGATTTTGAGAAGTTTTGCAATTCTTCAGGCAGTGTACCTGGTCGTTGTAGTGTAGTATATGTATGTCCGGGGGATTGGTCGTTCTCTAGGGAAATAGTGTCATTAGGATTGAAGTGTAGGTCAACTAGCCGACTAGGTCTAAAGGTGGGGGATGATTCTTTTTGTATTTTTATATTTTTATAAAAGCAATTAAAATCTCGGTTTTAAAAGAGTGGGCGGAATTAGTTGCTAATCAACTAACCCAAGACTACGAATTAAACTAATAAACAGAAAATAAAATAACAAGAAAAGTAAATTGGTGGACTTCGTATAATGAGACAAACGTGTTAGTTATCTCTTGTTGACTCGTTGAATGTCACAGTGCAGTTGTTTTAGTTGAAGCGTTGTATTCCTAAATATCAATCATGGGGGTGCGCACAATCTTCCCCAACTCTATGAATAATAGTTTCTTCTTATGACGACACGTTTAGTACCCCATCATAGAATCATTAATTTCTACTCATGCATTAAATACAACAAATAAAACCGTGATGCCATCCGATTACGTTTCTTAAGACATTCAAGTTTGTTACACAAAGGAGGTTAGCTAGTTTTCTTAAGCCTAACACGAGTCAATCAACTAAACAACAGACAACTAATCAACAATCAATAACTATGTTTCATTATATCTAAGTAAACACAAAACAACCTAAGCTAGCATGTTAAAAAGAAGAAAAGCATAAAAGATAATCAAACAACACATAGACATATTGAATGATTAAAAGATTACTTATCTTCAATGAAACATGAGAGAAAAGAGGGTTTGAGAACCCTTGAAATCTCAGAAAATTTGTACTAGGGTTTGTCTCCAAAGTTGCACACTTAATGAATAAAAAATCCTAAACTATATATAGATTTTACAAGCTGACGACGTCAGTTTATAAGTCCTGACGCCGTCAGAACGCCGTGATTAGGGTTTTGTGTAGCGCAATTAAGCTTCTGACATCGTCATTCTTTAATACTTCGGGGCCATCTCGTGTAAGGTTAAAGCCTGACGGCCTACTCTTTTTTACACCTGACGGCGTCAGGTGTAATTCTTCAATTAGTTTTGGGGCGTCACGTGTGATAATTTCCAACATCTTCAAGTTCAAGTGATGGTGTCAGCGTCCAAAGCAAATCCTGGCTTTTCCATGACTTTGTTGATTTCTTTATTCTTGAGCCAAAAAACGTCCAAAATGCTCCATATTCCAGAAATCACGTTCCAAGTACCTAAAATGAGAAAAGAAATTGTAGAAAACTAGAAGGGGGGGGGGGGGGGGGGGTTGAATAGTTTTACGTCTTTTTAATTTATTATGAAAGCTTTTGTTTACTTTAAAGCTTTGATTCGATCTTATGTGAACTCAACTCTTGAACAATATAAACATTTATAGTGGTTCGGCTACGAAGCATCGCTTCGTCCTACTCCACTCCCCGAGCACCTAACTTGAGAGTTATTTTCACTATGTCAACAAGCTCCCTTATGGCGGAGAACCTTATACACTTTCGCTTACATCGATTTAACGACACAAAGCTAAATGTCGAGTTCTAATCCTAGCTAGAACCAATCTCACACCACTAGTCACTACATAACTTCTTTCACGACTTATTCACGACTTAGCACTACTTATACACACCACTACTTCTTCACACCTTCACTACTTACACACCTCAACTTCTTCACACTTTCACTACTTACACACCTCGACTTCTTCACACCTTCACTACTTACACACTACACTAATCTAATCACTTATGTTCACACCTATCTAACTAATATGCACACCTTAAACACAAATGAATGAATGATTTACAAAGTATAATACACCAACAACTTGGGTGGATGAATCACACAAAGTTCTAATACTTCTTGTCTTGAAAGGTAGAAGTATTCTTCTCTTGCACTTGAATTGTTGAAGCTTGGATCACGTGAAAACAAAAGTTTATGATTATATAATCAAAGGATTTAGAAAGATATGTAGAGAGATTTAGAACAGAAAGTTTGGGGTGCAAAAGGTGAGGAAAAAGTCCAGAAATGAACCAGTATTGATAGGCAAGCTGAGAGCTGGAGGAGCGGGGTCGGTCCACTTAATTAGTGGCCGGTCCCTTTAAACATTAAGGGGACCGCCTTTATAGTTGGGCCACCCCTTATATCCATTGCTCAACTTTGTCTTTTTGTAGGGAAGATTTTTCTGAAACATTTTTGTCATTTTTGGTTGAAAATTTGAATTCATGTATTTATAAAAGATTAAACATATTTATTTAATACCAAAAATGATTTTCTAAAAGATATAAAATGTTTGTGTCATTTTATAAAAAATCTAGTGATTAAGTGCTTAGATTGTTAAAATGAATATTTACGACTAAATACTTGTTTATGTTATAATCTTTCGTTTAGTGATTTTCCATTTTGTTATTATCAAAACGTAGAGATATCGAAAGATATTAATAACGTTTTTAGGCATTATTTATATCAATAATCTCCCCCTTTTGATGATTACAAAATCTAAACTCATTAAATCAAAAATTAATTTTTAAACAAATATTTAGTGAGTTTATATCCACTTCTCCCCCTTTTTGTAGAATCAAAAAGGTTATGTCGACTAGTTTCATTAATGAGATTTGACGGGACGAGAGCTCCCCCTTGATGTGTGCTCCCCCTAGTTCAAGGGCCCCAAAGAATCGAGCTATTGAATGCTTGGCTACAAAAACATGTTAAGAATACAAGACATATATATGCATAAAAAAATTAGAGCAAACAAAGACAACAAATTTATTCATGCATTCAAGATGATCATGTAGAACACATGAGCATCATTACATTATACAATATGCTTGAAGCATATTGATTACAACGCAAGTAAAAGAAATTAAAGGTCCTAAATTGCCAAAGAGAATGATTGGACTTGCTTGCGACAGAAAAGGTTTAACGATTTTATTTGTAGGTGACAAACATAAGCAGAAAGCATAGTTGTTTAATTGAGAAGGGTATGGAGCGGAAGGGGCGGATGTAGGGATGTTATATCGAATTAATGGAGGTATTGGATGAGGGCGAGTGAGGAGGTATTCAATCCAAGAAATATCTTCACTCAAGTCGAGAATTTGTTTTTAAAAGAAGATGAAACAAGGACAATAATGGGTGTGGTTTGTATCTTGATCCAAGTTGAGAGAGTGAGGTAAGCAATTTGAGTAAGGTGATGAAGGAGGGTGATGCAAGTTGCGTTGTGCAAGGTGCATAACATTGAGATCACGAAGATCATGGAGTTGGTTTATCTCTTCACGGAACTTTTTCTTTTTCATGGGAATGTGAATTTGATCATTTGGTGGAAATGGATGAAATTGGGATGTGTAGTTGGAAGCAAATTTGGATGTTTGACCAATATGATAAGGATTTTGAAAGGTTTCATTGAAGTGAGTTTGAGGTTGAAGTGTGTAGTTTGGAATGAAGGTGGATGTTTGAGGATTATGAAAGGGTTCAATGGAATGGGCTTGAGAATTTGGAGTGTAGTTGGGAACTAATGTGGGTGGAGGTGTTGGTTGTTTAGCCACATCATTTGTCAAGATGGACTTGTTACGGGGGTTAGGTTTTCTTCTCCAAACGGGTTTTTCGGTCATCCTTGCCAACCTTGAGGTTTTTGGTTTTGGTTTAATGGGAGAAGATATGATGAGATGAGTGAAGATTATTAGAAATGGGAGTATTTATAGTGTAGGATTGATGGGATTTAAGAATGGATAAAGTTTGTTGGATGGATTGGAACAAAATATGTTTGCGAATTTTGGGAAATGTAGGATGAGATGGGCTAAAAAGGAGAAGATTTTCTGAAATCCCGACCGGCAGATGGCCGATCCCTTTAAATAGGGGCTGGTCCCCTTAAAATTTAAAGGGGCCTCCCTTTATATTTACGGGGGCCGCCCATTTACTGGTTCCCATAATTCTAGAAATGGGTTTTTGGCAAGAATAGGGAGAGAGGGCTATGTTTTGAGATTGTGTTTCAAGCAAGTCCAATTCATTGAGGCAATTATGCAAGTGATATATTGAAAGATATGCATGCAAAACATATTAATCAAATGAATAGGCAAACAAGTAATTCTAGCTAACAAGGAAGTAATTATATAGAGCAAGAGTAACAAATCAAGGGCAAGAGTTACTAGCAAGGAAAATAGTGATGAACATGCTGATTTGATTCTAGTGTGTGCCTATATGCAACAAATGTGTAGTTGTTATTGTTTCAACTCCTTAAGGCAAAAGAAAAATCCTAAGAAACAATCCAAAGTCTCCTTGATTTGATTTTGCTCAATTCATGAGTATCAAAGTTATAAATTAGGTTATATATTTTGACAATTCATGTGAGATTTGTTGCATGATTTTAAAATATGCTTTTAGCATTATTCAACAATGCATGAAAATGGGTTTTCGTGTGTTTCCTAGATGTGAGAATAAGTTGGATAAAATAGATTGGGTTTTGTTTATAAGTATGTTTATGCAATTGAAAAATAGTTTCCCAATCTTTAATTTTGTGCAAAACAGATTCCTAGACACAGATACGAGGAAGAAGAAAGAGAAGGAAAAAAAATTATGCAGTCAGATGGCTGGTCCCCTTAAAATTTAAGGGGACCGCACTTATAACATTAAGGGATCCGCCCATCTGATGATCAAAAATGCAACATAATGGCAAAAAATTTAGTCAATTTGTTCCATTATTCCTAGACCTAAACGTAAGTAGTTAAAGGATTCACGCATAAGGGGCTTAGTTAGTATATACGCAATGTTATCTTCCGATGCAACCTACTCAATGGATATGTATCCTTTTTGAACATTATCACGAAGGAAATGATGACGTATTTCTATATGTTTAGCCCTAAAGTGTTGAACGGGATTCTTACTTAACTCTATAGCTCCTTTGTTATCACACATAATTGGAACATTATGTTGATGCAAATAATGTCTAAAAATGTTATTCTCATCATTTGATATCTCTATGTTTTGATGATAACAAAATGTGAAAACATTTTACGTCAAAATTAACATAAACAAGTTTTTAGTCGAAATATCCGATTTCTACGTCAATCACTTTAGGTATGAACAAATAAATTTACAACTTGACAAATGATCAAAGAAGTGAATTTGTATTTTGATCTTCATATTTTTAGCTTGAAAAAACTTTCTTTTCAAAAATACATTCTACAAATAGTTGGGTGTTTGGGTTAGTGGCCTCTTATTAACTCAGTGATAGTGTTTTATGTAGTGGGGCCATTAATTTTCTAGCTTTACCCTTTGTTTTTTCCTTGCTGGTATATTCCTTCGCGGGTAGTTTTTTTGGTTTTTCTTGGGGCCCATTATTTTAAGTTCTTGTTAGAAGAATGGGTTTCTGGTTATTGTATTGTTCTTTGGTTTAATTTATGCTTGCTTTTCAAAAAAAAAAAAAAAAAAAAAAAAAAAAAAAAAAAGAAAAAAAACATTCTACAAATTATTTTTGAATTATTAAGAAATGTTTTATTTAGAAAAATCATTTCAAAAATTGTTCCTAATAGCTATATTATACCCAAACCAGCTCCAAACTCCCCCAAATAAACTTTCACCACTAAAGACAAAAATGGGAGCGTTTTTGTCTGGCACGGTACCACTAAATTTAGTGGTACCGTGTGACAATTAGTGGTGTCGTCCCCTTTAAAACGGTCAAATTTCCAGATTCTATAAATACCACTTCATTCGCCGGATTTTGGCTATCCTTTCACACACATAACTTTTTTGTTTCCATCCTCTTTTTTCTTTCTACACTCCTTTGATCATTAGTTAGTTTTCTTTTGTTTAAAGAGTGATTCTTTCATCCAACGAAGAATCATCTACATACCTCTACTAGTCAAGAGTGATTCTTTCATCAAACCAAGAATCATCTCATACCTCTACTAGTCAAGAGAAAAACACAGAGTATCAAAAAGATACAAAGTGTTGGTGTCATAGAGTAGTGCACTTGCATTACTAGTTGTCTACTTGATTGTATCTTGACATACATCAAGTGTTTTAGTATATTTTAGTTGTTGTGTTGATCATTGTGATCTTGTTGAGATCTTGAGGATCACTTGAGTGTTGAGTGATTTAGGATTGATCAAGTGGATCAAGAGTAGATTGTGAGGATTGTGTGGGATCTTGTGAGGATCGTGAATATTGTATGAGTATCGTGTGGATCGTGTGATAAGTTAGGATCGTGTGGATCGTGTGATAAGTTAGGATCATGTAATAAGTTAGGATCGTGTGGATCATGTGAAAAGTTAGGATCGTGGTAGATTGGTACTAGCTAAGATTAGTACTCGATATTTAGCTTAGTGTTGAAAAATAACATAAGCGACAATTGTATGGTTTTCTCCTCCTGAAGGGAGATTTTTTGACATAGTGCTTAGAACTCTCGAGTGTGGTACTCGGGTAGGGATGGCAAAAAAACCCGAACCCGACGGGGAAACCCGAAACCCGACATAATTGGGGCGGGACGGGGCATGCTAATTGGGTTACGGGGCGGGTTTGGGAATTTAACGGGGATTTTAATCGGGTTTGGGGCGGGGAGTGGGGAATCCTCGCCCCGCCCCGCCCCACCCGATTAATATATACATATATACAAATATATACATATATAGTATTTTGTTAGTATTTACTTAATAAAAAATATTACTCTAATATTGTTACTTTTTTTTAGATTTATAAGAATGCGTAATTGTGATTATAGAAACTCGTTTAGTGTCATATTTTAAGTTTTAATTTATTTGGTGTAATTTATCATTATTTACGTATAATATTATCATTGAAAATTTAATAAGGCTTGTTTCTAATTGATTATTAATAGGTTCGTTATTGCTAATGGTATAAAAATAACAATAAATGTGAAATGGTGCAACTTTGGTCGAGAATTACACCCAAAGATGACGCCCCGATAAGATCCCCGATTAATGCGGGGCGGGTTTGGGGGACCATCATGCCCCAACGGGGCGCCCCGATTAGATCCCCGATGGGGATCGGGGCGGGTTTGGGGAGAACTTTGGTAATTGGGTTTGGGGATGGGGATGGCAGCCCCGCCCCAAACCCGCCCCGTTGCCATCCCTATACTCGGGGAGTGGAGTAGGGCGAAGAAGAGCTTCGTGACCGAACCACTATAAATCTCGTTGTCTCGGTTTGATCTTTCCATCTCTTTTCTTTACATACTTGTGTTAGCATAGTATTGTGTTCATATTGGTTTTAATTGATTTCATCCACACTCGAATCTAAGTTTTGCACAAAGAAATTTTTATAACCAAAGAAAACAAGTTAGTAAACTATTCAACCCCCTTCTAGTTTTTCACAATTGGCATCAGAGCCACGTCAGTCAAGTTTTTAAAGTAAACTATATTTGAAAACTTGAATCGATCAATGAATTTCGACAAATATCAAGAAGGGCAATATATGCAAAGACCACCATTTTTTGAAACCGATTGTTTTATTTATTTGAAAACAAGATTCGAAACATATGTGAAATTAAAAGACATTGATCTTTGGCATGTTATTACCGATGGTGACTTTAAACCAATTGAAAATGGTTAAATTATTCCTTATGATCAACAAAGTGATAATCTTAAAAGAAAGCTAGCCAAAAATGATGAAGCTAAAATGGTAATTTATAATGCTTTGCCGAAAAAGGAATTTGAAATAATTTTTATGTGCATTACGACAAAGGAAATTTTTTGTAAAACTTTGTTAGTCACCATCAAGGTAATAATCAAGTCAAAGAGAACAAGATTGATCTTCTTATTCAACAATATGAACAATTTTCCATTCCGGAAGATGAAACCATAGATAGTGCTTTTGCTAGATTTAATACTATTATTACTAGTCTTAAAGCTCTTGATGAAGGTTATTCTAGCAAGAACTATGTTAGGAAGTTTCTTAGGGCTCTACATCCCAAATGGAGAGCAAAGGTCACCGCCATTGAAGAGTCAAAGAACTTAGCAACGTTATCACTTGATGAACTCATAGGAAACTTGAAAGTTCATGAAATGATAATCAAGAAAGACTCCAACATAGTCAAAGGCAAAAGTGAGAGAGTTAGATCTCTAGCATTGAAAGCTAAGAAAGAGTCTAGTGACGAGGAAAGTTCTAACTCTGATAGTTGTTGACATAAATAATGTGTGAAAACGTTATTCATATCTTTCGATATCTGAATATTTTGACGATCACAAAATGTAAAATCGTCAATCGTATAATTACTACGTAAACAAGTATTAAGCTAGTTTATATCACTATATCCAACTTAATCACTTAAGGTATGGATAAACAAGTGCTTAATACATCTCATGATCAAAGGGGTATTTAATTAACTAACACAAAGTTTATTTAATTATATAAACATATTATATATTTTTGAAAAACACTTTTGGTAATAAAGAAAAATGTTTTAATCATACTAAATATATGATTTCAAATATTTAACCAAAAGCAGTTAGTTTTTCTCCAAATAAATTTTCCCCACTAAAAGACAAGTTTTATGGCCGTTACAGTTGGGCGGCCCCCTTAATTATAAGGGGCGGTCCCCTTAATTTTAAGGGGGCCGGCCACGATTTAAGGGGACCGGCCAGGCTCCCCTGTCAGAAATTGTCAGAATTCTTTTCCTATAAATACCACCTTAATTCTGGAATTTTTCCCCACCTTTTGCACGAAATTTTCAGATCTATAACTCTCTAAACATCCTCTAAAACCCTTTGATCATTTGCATATTAATCCTTGTTTCAAGTGATTCAATCCCTCATCATCCACTCTCATCCAAAGTGCAAAAGAAGAACACTCTTTCTACAACCAAGTTCAAGAAGTGTTGAAGAGTAGTTGTGCATAGTGTATATATATTCATTTGTGAATATTGTGTTGTGCTTGTGATTAATTGTGTAGAAGATATAGAAGTTGTGTAGATAATAGAAGTTGATAAGTAGTGAAGTAGGTTAGTTGTGAAGATAGGTGTGAAGTAGAAGATTGGTGTGTAGAAGATAGTTGTGAAGAAGATTGGTGTGTAGTATATTGGTGTGAAGAAGTTGTAAAGAAGTTGTGATCAAGGTGTGAAGTTGTGTGGTGTGTAAATTGGTGTGTAAGGTTTTCTCCGCCAAAAGGGAGTTTGTTGATATAGTGAAGAAAACTCTCGAGTAGGTGACTCGGGGAGTGGAGTAGGAACAAGGAAGGTGTCCTTGTAGCCGAACCACTATAAATCCTTGTGTTGTGGTTTGATCTTTCTAACTCTTCTCATTACTTATTTATTTACCTTTACTATATTAGTTAGTTTCCATACAATTGTTCATATAGTGCAAGTATTGAGTTCACATAAACTAGAATCGAAGTTTTTATAACAAACTTGTGTTTATAAATTTAAAAGGACGTAAAACTATTCAACCCCCCCTTCTAGTTTTCCACAATTGGTATCAAGAGCCACGTCTAGCAAGATTTTTAAAATATATTGTATTTTAAAACTTGTAACGATCTATGGAATCTGAAAAATATTTAGAAGGGCAATCTATGCAAAGACCACCACTATTTGAAAGTGATGGATTTTTATATTGGAAAAATCGATTTGAAACTTATGTGAAATCAAAAGATCTAGATCTTTGGCATATTATTACCAATGGTGATTTTTTACCTATTCAAAATAACCCCGAAACTAAGAAAGATGAAATCGTACCTTTTGAAAAACAAAATGATGATTTAAAAAGAAAACTTGCTAAAAATAATGAAGCAAAAATGGTTATTTACAATGCGCTACCACGTAAAGAGTACGAAATGATCTTTATGTGTGAAACCGCAAAAGAAATTTGGAACTCTTTGTTAATAACCCACCAAGGTAATAATCAAGTCAAAGATAACAAAATAGATCTACTTGTTCAATAATATGAGCAATTCACGATTCCGGAAGAGGAATCAATTGATAATACTTTTGTTAGATTTAACACTATAATCACAAGTTTAAAAGCACTTGATGAGAATTTCTCTAGTAAGAATTTTGTTAGGAAGTTTCTTAGAGCTCTTCACCCAAAATGGCGAGCTAAAGTGACGGCTATTGAAGAATCGAAAAATTTGTCAACGCTACAACTTGATGAATTAATTGGTAATTTAAAAGTCTACGAAGCAATAATAAAGAAGGACTCCGAAATGGTTAAAGGGAAACGAGAGCAAAGCAAGTCAATCGCCTTGAAAGCTAGAAAGGAATCCAACAACGAAGATAGCTCATCTTCCGAAAGCGAAAACGAAGAATATGCCATAGCCGTAAGAGATTTCAAGAAATTCTTCAAAAGGCGAGGAAGATTCGTTAGACAACCACACGATGAAAGAAGAACATCTCAAAAGAATAATGATGACAAGTATATCAAGAATGAGAGAAAATGTTTCAAGTGTGATGATCCGAATCACCTTATTGGAAAATGTCCAATGATGACAAGAGATCAAAATCAAAGAGCGTTTATTGGAGGTGCTTGGAGTATAGCGATGAAGATGAGAAAGAAACAACAAAGGAAGAAAAATGTCTCATGGCTAAAACATCAAGTGAGGTACGTTCCGAAACCGAATATTTTAGTGATGAAAATTTATCATTAGATGAAAAAGACTTAGATAGTGAATACAATAGATTATGCAAACTAGGACAACAAGTTATGGCTAAAAACAAATCACTAAAATACATAAATAACAAATTAGAAAATGAAGTACTTGAACTAAAAATTAAAATACATCAACTTGAGAAAGGTAAAGAAACTTTTGAAGAATGTAAATCATGTCAAGAGCTTAGAAGTGAAAACAACAAACTTAAGGAAGAAATTTGTAAACTTGATAAATTTGAAAATAGTAGTAACTCACTTAGTAAAATTATAAGTATTCAAAGAATACCCGGAGATAAAACCGGTCTAGGTTTTAACTCAACCGAAGCCTCAACAAGTGAAGTTAAAAATGTTAAATTTGAAAGCGAACTCAAGGAACTAAAACCTTCAAAATCTAATCCTGAGTATATACTCATAAATGATAAGAAAATACATCTAGCTAGTAATGAAGAAATAAAACCGTTTTATAAACCATCTTTAAAAACCGAAGTAGGATCGTCCAAAACTAAAACAAGATCTAAAACTCCGCCACCTAGAAAACCGAATAATTCTTACCCTAGACCTAAAACACCTCAACCAAGAGTAAACCAAAGTAGACAAAACTTTAACAATAATCAACAAATGTGGAACTTCAATCCACGGGGAATGTTTCCACCATATATGCACCCAAGTCAAATACAAAACATGTTCGGGACAAACAACTTTGGTCAAATGAGACCATGGGGACCAGCGTGAAAACTTTCGCCATTCATACATGGAAATCTTTGATGTTACCTCGTGTTCGGACTTTCCTTTGAAGATTTTGAAGTTTAACGCATTGAAGACGAAAGGTACACATTTCCTTGTAAACAAATGCATGCTTAGTTTAGTATCTAGCTTTTATGTGATTTTGATTGGTTCATTATTCTCTCTAGTCTTTACTTCTATACATATATATACTTATTTACTTATACTATATCTAAAAATATATATATATATATATATATATATATATATATATATATATATATATATATATATATATATATATATATATACACTTAGCTATATCTAGGATCTTATAACCTAGAAAACTCATTTGTTGATTTTCTAGAACTAGAAATTATTCGTTTACGAACCTTTTCTTTTCCCCATTTGCCTTATTGAACTTTAATGTTCAACAATACTCATGCTGATGAAGAGAGATGAGTCGAAAAATCTATGGATGAAACAAACTCCCGGCTTCCGTTGCATTCGTCTCCTTCCTTTATTCTCGTCTTATAGGCCCATACTATATATATATATATATATATATATATATATATATATATATATATATATATATATATATATATATATATATACATATATATATATATACATATATATATATATACATATATATATATATATATACATATATATATATATATATATATATATATATATATATATATATATATATATATATATATATATATATATATATATATATATATACTTATGAACCTTCCACAATGTTCTCGTGTACTTGACAACTTGATAAATTTCATCCGAAATGATCAAGAAAATTTAATTGGCAAATTGTCGATTAAAAGTGTCAAGTAATTCCTTTCGTGCGAATACCCTCCAACGTATTTTTGATTAAATATAAATCTAATACATACATACATATGAATAATTTTTTGCTCTTTCCAGAAACCAAAATCACAAAAATCGAATTTTGGAGGGCGGCCCCCTTAATGTTTAAGGGGACCGGCAGCCAAATGTAGGGCGGCCCCCTTAATGTTTAAGGGGACCGGCCATCTGATAGTTCAAACCCGTTTTTCTCCTTTTTCCTTTTGCCAAACACTCCACTTTTTCATACTTCCCTTCCCTTGCTTCTGCTGTGACGAAAACCAAAACCCAAAAACACCTCAAATCACTTCCAAATCACATATTTCGGGTTAATTCGCAAAGGGCAAATTCATCTAACACTATCAACATTACTTATTGTAAGTTTTTCATAACACATTTCATCTAATTTCATCTTATTTGATCATACTCATGATTATGCATGTTTTATAAAATTCGTCAAATTTCACAATTTCTTTCGAATTAAGCCTTAAAACTCCATAACCAATTGCTTCCCCTAGGATTAGGATGATTGATCAACACTAGAAACTAGTTATTATAAACCATCATGTCGAAAATTTTTGAAAAATTTCATACACTCCTTTTCAAAATTTTTAGTAAACTCATTGTTGAATAATGATTTGAAAACGTGTTAAAAACTAATCACATTATATTTTTGTAACTTGTAAAACTTGAAATTACATTTTTCGACTAAGAAAAATTTTATTGGTTCACAATATAGGGGTGTTTGGATTATGTCCAAATATTATCGAAACATAGTCATTATAATTTTTATAAAACTTTGTTATTATAAACCTAAAAATTGCTAATCGGACTCGTCAAGATATATAATTCATATATATATTGACATACTAGGGGTATAAGTCAATAGTTAAGGAAGCGTTTGGTTTATTACTAAAAATGACACTTTTAAGTAAAAATACAAACCATCTTTTTCAAAAACAAATCACATGCATAAGAAACTCGCAAGAAATAGCTAGTTTTACAATCTAATGTAAATCTAGTAAATTTCATGATATATTAAGATATTTAAAGGGGCGTTTGGATTTGTCCATAACTACTCATTTAACATCGTAAAGTATATCTAGAACGAGTTAAAAACAATATTAAGGAACATGGTAATCTACTTCTTAGGATTAGTAACGAAGTATGTTTACGTTCCAACATAAGCCTTAACAATAAACATATATTTTTATCCTTCTTTATATTTATTTTGGTCTTTTTATATTGTTGATGTTTTTAGGTGAAAATGCCCAAAGCAACTACCGAAGATCTTTCTCACACTAAAAACTACATTCTTAAAGTTTCCCAACTCCCTACTACATCTCCTTCCATTGGACTTATATATCGTCAAATTGAAGATAGAAATGTTCATGAAGGACGTGTAGTAGATCTTGCTTTTGCTCAATCCGACTACATAAATCGCGTGTTTACAAGCATCAACTTCAATTGTCTTTATGAAATAAATGAACCTATCATTCCTCGTTTCATAATGGATTTCTATAGCCAAGTCACCGTCCAAACCAATGATCTTGGTTTCATCACCATCTCTTTCATGATTCAAAATGAATTTATCACCCTCACTCTCGAACAATTTGGTCATATCCTCCAAATTCCTTTTAGAGGTCAAGCCATTTTCACAAACGAGTGGGACCTCGAATCTCTTAATCGCTATCGACCAACCTTCGGTCCCTATTTCGACGAAATTCCTCATCCCGACGAAATTCGTCAAATCCTTGGTGTGGACCGTGCCACCACAAGCCGAAAAATAAAATCCAAAAATGTTCAAATCTCTCCATACCAACTTCTTCTCAAAGAATTAAGCCCCCACATGAAGCGTTGGGAAGAACTCATTCGTGAGAATGCGTTTGGTACCGGAGGTCACCGGGACCATCTCCCGGCGTGCCTTGCTCACATGTTGTATTGTATAGCTGTCGAAAAGCCGTACAATTTGGCCTACTTCTTCATCAAACGGATTGAGTGTGCTAGAAAAACTCCCAAAGCCAATATTCCATATGGAATGTTCCTCACTCGTCTCTATCGTCATGTTATCGAGTACTACCCCGATCTTGACAATAGTATCTATGAGTCCATGTACCCCACTCTACGTCCTCTCGCTCTAAAACAAGCTCGACGAACTCGAAGTGACAAGGGTAAACCTCGTCGTCATAGCTTTCATGGATCATCCTCAAGGCAAGACGATGACGATGAGGAGGAAAACATCCATGATGCTAGTACCCCTTCGTTTTCTGAGTTTGTTGACAATTTAGAGGATCTTGACTATCCCGAGTATTCTACCCCATCTCCTAGTGATCAAAACGAAGAAGTGCTTCATGAACGAACTACCGAGATGCTTAGAAGACAAAAGAGCTTGCACGAAGAAGTTAGAGGTGGCTTCAAATCTATTGGAAAGACTTTGAAGGGTATCTTCGGGAAGAAAAAGAAATGATATGCTTGGACTATATTTGTTAAACAATATTTAATTTTTATGTCTTGTATGCTATTTGTCCGAAGTATGATCGGAAGTACTTGTTATTTGGATATTTGTTTAGGATGCTAACTTGATTGCTTTTAATATATGCTTTTTAGTGCATGCTTCTCTTAATCTATATATATATATATATATATATATATATATATATATATATATATATATATATATATATATATATATATATATATATATATGTTTGCATGATTAGTTAATGTTTATATAAATATATGACATGTATGCTTTCTAATAGACCAAAACAAATGTGAAATGTCCAAATAGAGCTTGCTGCAAATACAAAACAGAACATAACATTTTTCCAGAAAATTTTTGAAATTTTGGTTTCTGGGTCGTCAGATGGGCGGCCCCCTTAAATCATAAAGGGCGGCCCCCTTAAAATTAAGGGGACCGGCCTCCATTTAAAGGGACCGGCCATCTGGAACAGTTTTTACACTGTTTTCTTTTGCATCTTGTGATCCCTTTTGCTAGTCCCAGCTACCATTTCCCTTAAAAACTAAACTGATTTTGAAATATAACATTACAATTTCAAATTAATTCCACTTCTAAACATGTTTTCCCACTATATAATATCCATGCATGTTTAATTCACATTCCATCATCCTCAAACATTCATCAAACATCATCATGTCATCACCAAGAACCACCTATTCAAACAATGCCAAGAAACAAAAACTTGTCATCATTCCACCCAAACAACTCTTCATTGATCCTACAAATGAAGACAACACCACTCCATCTCCACCACCTCAATGTTCATCTCCTAGTGCACCAAATGCACCCTCCAAAACACCTTCAACAAATGGAAACTCCACTTCCTCCATACCATCCACTTCATCCTTAAATGACTACATCAACACCTACTTATCTCCTCCAACAATTGATCAACCATCACAACCTACCAATGAGAACACATCTCTTGCACTCACTCTCTCATTATCACCATTAACACCTCTTGATGCACATTTCTCATCATCTCCTATCAACCCACCAACCTATAACCCCGTCCCATGGAGCTTACTTGAAGCTCATGGAGACACTTGCCTTTGTTGCATTCACAACCGAACAATTGTGTTCGGATTAAGAGATGAGATCCAATACATGTTTTCTCATATTGAAAACATGTTGCATCAACCACCAACAACAAACACAACACCTTCACCACCATCAGCAAACACACCTCCACCATCACCATCTCCATGTTCACCATCCATTCCTCCCAATTAAACATGCTTGGTGTTTCACAAATAAAATTGTGTTAAACCTTTTTGGATGGCAAGCTCTAGAGAGGACTCTCATGTTTGAGACTTGGTCTTTTATTTCAATGATGATTCTAAGCCTTTAAGGCTTTTGTTAGTTGCATTACATGTTATGGTTGTAATGCTTGATGTATCTTTTTCATATTACTAATGTTATATGCTTAGTCTTTACTCTTGCATGCTATATACATATATATGTTGCTTGCCACTAAATATTTTTGCAAGATATCCATATCTCGATTCCTTTTGGCCTCAAAACGAGGGGGAGTATACTTCGAGGGGGAGTTTACATTAACATGGGATAACCTTTTTGATGCTAACAAAAAGGGGGAGAAGTGATATAAACTCACAATAATACTTGAATATATACTAATTTTCGATTAATGAGTTTAAATTTTGTAATCATCAAAAAGGGGGAGATTGTTGACATAAATAATGTGTGAAAACGTTATTCATATCTTTCGATATCTCTATATTTTGACGATCACAAAATGTAAAATCGTCAATCGTATAATTACTACGTAAACAAGTATTAAGCTAGTTTATATCACTATATCCAACTTAATCACTTAAGGTATGGATAAACAAGTGCTTAATACATCTCATGATCAAATGGGTATTTAATTAACTAACACAAAGTTTATTTAATTATATAAACATATTATATATTTTTGAAAAACACTTTTGGTAATAAAGAAAAATGTTTTAATCATACTAAATATATGATTTCAAATATTTAACCAAAATCAGTTAGTTTTTCACCAAATAAACTTTCCCCACTAAAAGACAAGTTTTCTGGCTGTTACAGTTGGGCGGCCCCCTTAATTATAAGGGGCGGTCCCCTTAATTTTAAGGGGGCCGACCACGATTTAAGGGGACCGGCCAGGCTCCCCTGTCAGAAATTGTCAGAATTCTTCTCCTATAAATACCACCTTAATTCTGGAATTTTTCCCCACCTTTTGCACGAAATTTTCAGATCTATAACTCTCTAAACATCCTCTAAAACCCTTTGATCATTTGCATATTAATCCTTGTTTCAAGTGATTCAATCCCTCATCATCCACTCTCATCCAAAGTGCAAAAGAAGAACACTCTTTCTACAACCAAGTTCAAGAAGTGTTGAAGAGTAGTTGTGCATAGTGTATATATATTCATTTGTGAATATTGTGTTGTGCTTGTGATTAATTGTGTAGAAGATATAGAAGTTGTGTAGATAATAGAAGTTGATAAGTAGTGAAGTAGGTTAGTTGTGAAGATAGGTGTGAAGTAGAAGATTGGTGTGTAGAAGATAGTTGTGAAGAAGATTGGTGTGTAGTATATTGGTGTGAAGAAGTTGTGAAGAAGTTGTGATCAAGGTGTGAAGTTGTGTGGTGTGTAAATTGGTGTGTAAGGTTTTCTCTGCCAAAAGGGAGTTTGTTGACATAGTGAAGAAAACTCTCGAGTAGGTGACTCGGGGAGTGGAGTAGGAACAAGGAAGGTGTCCTTGTAGCCGAACCACTATAAACCCTTGTGTTGTGGTTTGATCTTTCTAACTCTTCTCATTACTTATTTATTTACCTTTACTATATTAGCTAGTTTCCATACAATTGTTCATATAGTGCAAGTATTGAGTTCACATAAACTAGAATCGAAGTTTTTATAACAAACTTGTGTTTATAAATTTAAAAGGACGTAAAACTATTCAACCCCCCCCCCTTCTAGTTTTCCACAATAGTGAAGATGAAGAGTATGCATTAGCGGTTAGAGACTTTAAAAAGTTCTTTAGAAGAAAGGGTAGATTCGTTAGACAACCTCGTGACGAGAAGAAGTCATTCTCAAAGAACCAAGATGATAAGAAAGGAAAGAATGACAGAAAATGCTTTAGATGTGGAGACCCAAATCACCTCATTGGAGATTGTCCTAAGCCACCAAGAAACAACTACCAAAGAGCCTTAGTAGGAGGATCTTGGAGTGATAGTGATGATAATGAGGAGAAAAAGCCCAACGACGAAACATGTCTTATGGTTCAAGCATCAAGTGAGATATGCTCGGGAATTGACTCGGAGCCGGATGAATGGATCAAAGATATTGGATGTACTAATCACATGACGGGCAACCGAAGTCTATTCTCTTCATACAAAGCGTACAATGGAGGTAATGTTACGTTCGGTAGCAAAATTAAGGGCAACATTATTTGCAAAGGTACGATTACTCAAGACTCCCTTACTATTAGAAATGCTGAGCATGTAGATAACATAGGATTTAATTTTCTTAGTATTAGTAAAATGGTTGACAATAAGTGTAGAGTAATCTTCTCGGAAGAAGGTAGTGAGATAACTAAGTATGGCAAGACCATAGGCAAAGGAGTTAGGAAAAATGACCTATTCGTTATGAAGATAGGAAATACACCTCAGGATAAGATTTTCCTAGCAACCATATATGACAATTCCACATTATGGCATAGGAGACTAAGTCATGCCAATATGTGTTTAATACAATCATTGGCATCAAAAGAATTAGTTAGAAATCTTCCGAAGCTTAAGTTCGATAAACATTTTTGTGATGCTTGTAAAGTTGGTAAACATGCTCGTTCTAGTCACAAGGCCAAGAATATGGTCTCTACCACTAGATGCTTATAACTCCTTCACATGGACTTATTCGGTCCATTCGCTGTACGTAGCTACGGAGGAAATTACTATAAACTAGTAATAGTAGATGATTACTCTAGGTATAATTGAACTAGGTTTCTTAAGAATAAGACACAAGCTTTCGAAGAATTCGAAATCTTCAGTAAAAAGGTCCAAAATCAATTAGATTGTAAGATAGTGTCTATTAGGACGATTATGGTCGGGAATTTGATAATGAAGTGCAATTTGGAGTTTATTGTGATGCTAATGGTATTACTTACAATTTCTCAGCTCCACGCACTCCACAATCAAATGGGGTAGTTGAGCGGAAAAATCGCACTCTGCAAGAGATGAGTAGAACAATGCTCAATGAGCAATCTATTCTGCAAAAGTTTTGTTGTAATGCCGTAGACACTTCAGCTTATATACTTAATAGGATATTGATTAGGCCAATATTAGGCAAAACACCATACGAAATCTTGAAAGGAAGAAAACCTACATTAGACTATTTTAGAGTATTTAGAAGCAAGTGTTTCATTCTAAACACCAAAGACTACCTCACCAAGTTTGACCTAAAGTCTTACGAAGGTGTATTCCTAGGTGTTGGACCCTTTTACTTGGTTAAATTTAACTACAAAGTTAATCTAACCAAGTTCCATGATGTAGCGAAGTATTGATTAATTTGCAAAAGTAAATAAACGTAAAAGATAAGACACAAAGTTTTTCAACGTTTAATTCTTTATTAGAAATTAATCAAAAGAATTATACCCAAGTGTTTGCGGAACAACAATTGGGATTGAAATGACAAGTATGGTATACTCCTCACTAAACTCAAACTAAGTTTGGGTGACAACTAAGATCCGGCTTAGCTATCTCAGGGATTGTGTTGTTCTTTGGAGAGAGTAAAGATTTGGTTTGTGAATGTCTAAGCCTTAAGTGCACAAACGTAATCTTTACCTCTCCCACTTATTCTCTATTTATACACAAGGTGATTCTAACAGATACCTAATAGACAAAGACTACAAGACAAGTTACATCAGCCTACATTGGACAAAATACATAGGTATTTTGTCCCTGTTACAAATGACTATAAGTAGTAAAGCGCAGGGATGCTTTTTGGTCTTCAGTGTTGACACATGTCTTGGTTTTATACTCTTTCAGGGAAAGTTGACCTTTGCTTGATAAGGACCTTCTCTTATCCATTCAAACTTATCCCGCCTAATCCCGCCTTTACTTCAGTCAATGTATCTTCAGTCTTTGTTCACTCAGTGTTCTTAGTTGGTGAGGATTCATGGGACTCAGTGAGTTATTGCCATCCCTTACCGAGTCCATCATCTTCTTCTTTGGCTCAGGTATCATTCACTGAGAACCGCCTCACAGAATGGTGAACCTTTCTTCTTAGATTCGCCCTGAGCAACTTGAGGATGACTCACTGAACAACTATGCATTCAGTGATGCTTGTCAGATTTTTAGACCCAGGGCTTCAAGTTTGGCTCTCTTTGAACTCAGTAGATGCTTGTCAGGATGCTCTTGGATTTTGATCTTCAGGTCATGGCAGAACCTCACATTAGCATCATTCTTGATGGGATTAGCCATAAGGAAGTATCCCATCATTGCTTTGATCCCTGCAAGATCAATATCAGCCCATCTTTGAAAGGTTGGATCCCCATACTCATTAGTGAATAAGAGACCTCTTTCAGGTTGTTTATTGACCCAATTGTTCACAAATGTAACTCCTTCAGGGAGGGCTCTATTGCAGTTTAGGCCTGGAGCACTGATCTTAGGTTTAGTCTCTATCTTCTTTCTCTTCCTTTTAGAGGACTGAGCAGGAGGAGCCTAGATGGCTAGCACTGATGCTAGAAGCAATGAGGGAATGCTAAGTTCTTCATGCTTTTTTGCAAGCTAATCATACATGATTCTGAAGGACTTCATCAGGTTCTTGACAACGACATTACTCTTTTTGGCAATGATGGGACCCAACTCATCTAATTCAGTGATCCCAAACCCAGAGAACTTGAAGGGATTATGAATCTCAAAGTGTCATTTGTCTTGGCCTCTGAAGACATTGAGAACTGCTGGCTTGGTATTCTGGTGGATCTTGAAATCAGTTTTGTGTTCAGGGTTCAGCCTTTGTGTCATGACCCAGTTATACCTATCAATATTTTGTTGCCTTACTTCAGCATATTTCTTCAGTCTGGCATCCCTCTTTGCCTTGAGAGCCATCAAGGCAGCATCCTGAGCTTTCTTAAACTTCTCACCACCTTCCCTGGCAGCAAGATCCTGAGGCTTCAACCAAATAGCCGTTGCATCTTCATTAACCACTTCTATGAGAGTAGCCTTGCTTGCTTGTTCCTCAAAAGCTACTTTCTTCAACCTTATCCATATGAGATTGGATTTCATCCTCAGTCATTAGATATGTAACTCCATGCATCTGAAAGGGGACCCTGACAGGTGCATCAGGGTCAGGTCTTACGACTGAGGAGGTAGGTACCAGTGGTGTTGTAGGTTCAGACACTATAGTAAGAATGCCCTTGCCCTTGTCCGGCTGGTTTGCTGAGTGAGTGGTCGTCTCAGGAGGCTAATATGAGAAGATTGGAGTGGATTCAACGATGTGCTCCCCTTAGCCTGAGAAGAGGATTGTCCTCTTGAAGCAACATCAGTAGCTGAGGGCTGACCAGTAGATGGAGCTTCAGTGGCTCTCTCCCCCTCAACTGTTTCCTGAGCATCAGCGAGAGCAAAAGTTGGTGTATCCACTGAAGCAGAAGAACCCTTGAAGGCCTGATAAAGTTCCGTGAGCATGCTTTTGATGTCAGAGGTATCCTTCTGAATTGTAGATACCTTGGCATCCAGAGAAGCCTGAGAAGATTCAATGGCAGACATTCTTGTTCCAAGATTCCAGGCCAAGGAGTTGGAAGACTTAGCCCACGTAGCCAAGTTTTTCTCCATGAGACTCAAAGATGAACTGAGGGAAGCCACTGATGATTGAAGACCCTGAAGATTATCAGACTTCAGTATATCTACCAGCTCAGTGAATTGGGCAGAGTTCTGCTGGTAGGTCTGAGCAGCCTGAAGTATTTTCCTGTTGAGCTCAGGGTCATCTTTTAAAGACTCTTGAATGGTGGACACGCTCTTAGTGATTTGGCTGAGCGAGTCATTGAACTTGTTGAGATGACCATCAAGAGCTGTCAGTGAGAATGAGATTTCAGCCTGCTGTTCCAAGGTATTATCATGAAAAGCTTCAACAGAGTCCCTGAGGTTGAAGTAGTGAACGGCTTGCTCAGTGTGCATGTCGAACACATCATCAGTGATTCCTCTGTAGATGATGTTACAGGCCTTGCTCAAAAATTTCATTAGCTTCCTTTCAGTGAGGGGCTTGGAGTCATCATACTCGGCCAGTCTTTCAGGAGAGGAAGTCTCAGGTTCATCATCCTGAGATTTGGTTCCTTTCAATGACTCGATACAAGCATTTGACTCAAACAAATACTAATATACATGTTCATTTAATATTGTTGTGGTTCATGTCCGATTCTATTCTTAAAAACACATTTAGATTTCCCTTACACTTAGCTTTTGCGAAATACCTTTTTATGAAGTTAAGACAAACAACAAGGTAAAGCATTTTCACACTTTATCATGATCCACAAACAATAAAAATAAAGCATGCATACGGAAACAAATAAAATCAAATAAACAAACAATCAAACAAAACAAATAAAATAAATAAAACATGGGTTACCTCCCAAGAAGCGCTTTTCTTTATTTACGAGTCTTGTAGCTAAACTCAAGGTCACATCCTACTGTGTGTCGCTTAGGCTCACATACCCGAGTGTGAGCCATCTAATTGTTGCTTCATCTTTCTTATAATCATCACTTAGCTCTAAATATATGCGATAATACCTTTTATTCTTTTCATGAGGATATTTAAGCCCTTTTCTTTTATCATTCTCACTTAGCATATCGAGAGGTGGATACCTATTACATTTCTCAATAGAAAAATTCTTAAACCTAGGGTGTGCACGGGGCATTTGGTAAACAAAATCTTCATCCCCATCCGAGAATGTAATCAACCCTTCCATAAGTTTTTCATCTAGTTTGGTTAACCTTTTGAAGGGTTTCCCAAACACAACTTGGGTTAATTTACTATCAATAAATTCTCCTAGATTCTCTATAACCATAAACTCAACCAAATAAACAAAGCTTCCTACAAACACATGCAATGTCTTTGCCCTAGCAACAATATTATCTCCATTGTATTCTAACTCATTTACCATAATTTTATTGTATTCACTACGCGAGATTATGTTCATTGGTAAAGATGAGTTAAGGTAGGCATCAAAGCTCCTAAATCCAATCTTACAAGGAAACGGCATATTAAATGAGCTGTCATTCTCAATCCTTGTCCTAGGGTCGACATACCTAAGAGGGTTCATTTCATCTTCCATCCTATCCTCATTAACTACATCACCATCATTTAGGTCCTCGTCAGAGTCCGAATAGTAAAAAGGACTAGCCCTATGGTCATTATCATGGTAAGACTCCTCTATCTCAGAATTATTGTCAAAGTGATGGTGCGAGAGGTTAGGTGGGTTCTCATTTTCCACTAAAGGGATTGAGACGGGTAGTTGGAAAATCCTACAACGAAAAACACGAATAACAGGAATCAAACGATCAATGCTATTGTTATCACTACAAGAAAAGAGGGCTTATAGGACGCCTGTTAGTGTCCTATAAATATAGTTTATAGGACCTTTAACCTATTAGGACCAAAATAAAAGTGTCTCATAGGAAGGGGTTGTAATAGATATTTAGGACACTTATTGGCGTCATAATAAACTCTAATATTTTAAAACTAATTCTTTGGTCCCATAAAAATGTTTATGCAACCAAATGGCGTCCTAGTAGACCACATTATAGAATGCTATCGAGTGTTCTAATATATGCTTACCCATTTGTTTTGTTTTGGGACAGTTTTACGGGGTCCTAACACACATTTTTTATGACGAAAACATAATGGATAAAGTCTTATTTTAGTACCGAGAAAAGGGTCTTAATAAATAGGTACTTTGTTAGAACCAAATTTGGGGTTATAGAAGACATTTTGTCCCATGTTTAGTTAATTCATGTACCTAATGTATTATTGATCAATGTCATTTTGCTCACAAATACATAGTATTAAGCTATAATCACTACAAATAAATCAATAAATCATTATATTATCATTCAGAAGAAATAATCTAACAATTTGTACATGAATCCAGGAAGAATAATAAGTTAAGTCATTGTACAAAAATTCCTATGAAATAAGAAAATTATCATTGTTTGCCAAGTGAATGTCTTTGAAGATATCCTTGCCTTATGATTATGGTCAAAAATACATATACTGGTATAAGTAAAAAGCGTTGGTGAAATCATTGTTTCATAGGCAAATATCATGTTTACCAGAATAATTACTTTACCAAAATGATAGGACATCATGGATTACTCCTGTTGCTAGGCGAGCCAATATTATCTGTCAAATAGTGTCGAGCATTACATGTAAATTACTAGCAAAGTACCTAAACAGGGAAAAAAATGATCCAATTTATGTTAGTATATGTTAATATAAAATTGGTTTATATAAAAGGTGCAGTGAATTATATTCAATAGGAAACATAATGTTATATATTAGAGTATTGAGTACCTTACGTAGCCAAACATGAGTTCAAATTGATTGCCCTTATTACTAGCATGAGCACGATACTTTTGAGTGAAGACTAAAGAGAGATGATAAAACATCCATTGCTTCATTATAAGATGAGACACTAAGTTCAGTGGATCCATTGTCTACATCAATAAATAACATCATGTCAATTAAATTTAAAAGAAATGAAAACCTGATGGAAAGAATAGTAATACCTTGTGCCATGGTTGATTACTAGTTGATTTTCTATTCAAGTTCAAGTATCAAATATCAAAATATTCAACTCTTATTTTTAAGTTCTGCACGTATGTAGATTTACCTAAACACTTAACTAAACTCTCATTTCATTTCCAAAACTCAAACAACAAAAAAGATAAATGTATGGTAGACATCAATAATCAAACACTCAAACGCACAAATACATCTATCAATCCTAACACAACATTTAACAAACTATCGAACTGAATATCAATAACAAACTACTAAACAAATGTAAAGATATATACAAACACATATACATCGCAAACAATTACAATCAGTTCAATAACATTCACTTGTATTAAGCAAAAATAATAGCAGATCTGTCACTTCTAACACCAAACACACTAGTACAAAACTACACAAAAACACATTAACAAATAAAGAATCATTTATAAAAAATTTAGTTCTGAATATATAAATAAGTATTCAATAACTAAACAAAAAGTTGTATATAGACACATATGATAACAGATCGGTCATCTGCAACACAATTTAAATAACAAACTAGTGTAAAATCCAAGTCTTCACACATAAATTAAAGTTAAAATATACCAGATCTTCAATTGAACTTAAAGGTAAAATAAACCACTCACCAATTCATATAAGAATGGCTCCGGTCAAACATGAAAAAGAAGCCAAATGTCATTGCAAAAAGGTATTCTATTTCGAGTTTCGACAGTTGTACATGAGTGGGTAACAATTAAGTGTATAGATATTTGAGGAAAGGAGAAGGGACGGTTAGTGAGATGATGGCATGAGTGGATTTACTTTTGGAGGGAGTCAAAAACTAAGATGGAACTAGCGAGCGGGAACCAAAATTTTGGGTGGGAGGGAATAAAAAGTTAAAACTATCGCAATAAATAATTGGTACTGTAAAAATGTATGAAAATAACTATAAAAATAGTAAAATTTACCAAAATATACCGGTCACCATACGACTTGTCACTTTTTAGACTATAAATAATTTTAATTCGAAAATAGATCGAGCGACCGGGGCAACCTGTACAACGTGCTAAGTGTCGGCTTATGAATTCGACAAGTGTCCCGGTACATGCCAAGTGTTTGGCTTATGAATTCGACAAGTGTCCCATTGTACAAGTTGCCCGGTCTATTTTTTGAATTAAAATTATTTTTAGTCTAAAAAGTGACGAGTCGTAGGACGACTTATCTAGTTTGGTAAATTTCCCATAAAAATAACAATTTTAAAAATATTAGGGAAAATTCCCGAAATAGACCGGTTGCACCTGGACACATCACTTCCAAGACTGTTTTTTTGGGCGTGCTTTTTTTAGACCGGTTGCCTTGGCAACTTATACCGCCCAACCATATGTCGCCATGTGTCCGACATTATTGTACTAAAAATGGGCAACTCAGAGTAGTTGCTCAAAAAGTACACCAGTTGCCTTATGACTCAGCACCTCGTAATCAGTAAAGTCACACTTGTCACTTAGGGGGTTGAGTTACCCAACGTGGTAGCTGTCCACGGTCTAGTTTCGGATCACCAACAAAAAGGGTCTCGGAAGTGATGTGCCCAGATGCACTGGTCTATTTCAGGAATTTTACCAAAATATGAATATATGTGAGTAGAAAAAAAAAACACTTTAAAGGTGTATAAGTTTGTATATGTACGTAGATGGTTTTCTCTAGGGTTGGCAATTTGTGACTCGACACGAAACTAGACTTGAAACCGACATGAAAATTAACAGGTTCGGGTTGAGTTTAAATAGGTTTCGGGTCGACCCATCTAACCCGTTTATTAAACATGTTAGGTTCGGGTTGGCTATAGATTAAATGGGTCGACCCGCCAACCCGTTTAATTTGTTATTGGTTAAAAACTATGAAATTATATATACTTTATTATACGGGTTAAATGGGTCGAATCACGAACCCGTTTACCATGTTTAACCCATGTAACGTATCAACTTGTTTAGATAAACCGGTTAAATGGGTCAACCCAAAAACCCACTTAATATATTCAACTAGTGTAACTATGTTATGGTTGACATGGCTGACTCAGCAACCAGCTAACCCGAACTCGACTCAAATTGTCACCCTTAGTTTTCTCATAAAATTTGGAGATATTTTAATCAACATTGTCTAATACATTGTTTACATTTGGGGATAATTATAGATGAGTCCGAAAACACTTAGGGCAGATATAGCACTTAGGTCGCTTACATCAAAGTCAAAAAACCTTGATATTTTTCAAGTAGCCTTAAAAAGGATCTCTCTCCAATCACTTATATGTGTGTTTGCATAAAGATGTTGTATATCTCCGACATATATTTATGATTAATTTGTGCACATGTCATGCATACACGGGTACGAACCAAGCCAACCCTTATTGAACAATTTAGTCACTACTCAATAATATGTTCAAAATAACATGCACAAAAATAAATGTTATTGTTACTGCAAAAAGTGTGGCTGGGTTAAGATTAGGCTTAGTCCGTGTTGGGCCGTCCTTGATGGATCGTCCGCTATGTGACTTATGCACTAATCCAAGTAGTAGATTGAATCCATGCACAAACAAAAGGTAGACTATTAGCCTTATCGTAGGGACGGACCTCACGATTAAGCTCCGGTGTGAGAGTAAGTACTCATGTTGTCAGAGAAATATGTGTGAGTTGGGATGAGTGAGAAAGTCATACCTCGAGAGTGTGTACTGAGGTTACCTTTTATAGGCGGTCGAAATGCATTTCGCATATTGCTATAGTGGCCGAGATGGGACTCTTTTCAGGCAAGAATCCTTAGCTTAATCGATGATTGGGGATGCGGATCACTTTTCGAACCGTGGGCCGGTCCATGAGCATACTTCGGGAGTGCCGCTCAAGTGTTTCGTACATGTCCTTGTATGTCCGGACTGTGCCTTGCTCGTGGCTTAGGCTTTAGTCATATCCGGTTTGTTGGGCCAGGGCCCGGTTTGTTTGTTGGGCCAGAGCCCGGTTATGAGTAATGTGGTCCAAGCCCAGTATGTCTGCTATCCGTACTATACGTCATCAGTTATTATCGGGTTAATCATGTTATATACCTAACCGGTCAAATAAATGTAAACATAAAATAAATACTAAATGCATTTAGTCCAGAGTATGTGGGTTGCACATCAACTAAGAGGTTGTGAGTTCAAGTCTCGTTTAAAAATGTGTGAGGATTACGTGAGATAATAGTTCATTACCTATACATGACCCAAATAATGGTTCTAAGTAGTCGGAAAAGGGTTAAACGGGGTTCGGGTTAACCTGATAAGCCCTATTATAACATTAAAATATAAAAAGTTCATGTTAATCAGATTGATTTGATTAATGCTTTTATAACCCGTATAACCTAACATGAATACGCTTTCTGAGTTTCGGGTTAGTCAGGTTAAGATAACTTTGATACGCATGCACCCATACATATTGATGTGTCAAATTTCCTTATGTAGCTGTCCATGCTAGGTTAAAGCGTATCTACTATCAAATTCAATTTTCGTGTAACAAAAGCGCAATGTATCTTCGTGTCCTAAATTAACATGTCAGAATGTCCTCCACAAGTTATAATAATTATTTGATCATCGGTCTTTGTGTAGTGTAATATTTGAAATCGTGACAATATAACATGTAATAGGACCACATGTTTACCAAGTGTCCTATAAAACTTAATTTAATAGGACCTGTATACCATATTCCTTATTAGTTTCTCCCAAAATAGGACCTTATTAGATAAAAGTCCTATAAAACTTCGTGTAATGAGACTTTCATATCGAGTGTCTTATTAGGTTTCATTATAATGAAACCACAACAAACAAGCGTCCTATAAGATTTAATGTAATAGGATATTCAAGTAAAGTGTCCTATCAGATCTATTATAATAAGACCTTAAAAAATAAGGGTCCTAAAACTATGTTCTAATAGAACCAATTTATAAAGTGTATTATTAATTTGATCCTAAAAGGACTAAAAAATTAGCTAGTCCTATAATTTTGTTATTAAGACCCCCAAGTGAAAAAGGTCTCATGGAAAGGTCCTAATAGCTAGGTTTTGTTGTAGTGTATCCATCGAGACAGTTTACGAATAAAGGAAACAAAGAAATAAGATAGACTAAATAAACCTATAAAAATAAAATAACAATCTTACTAGAAAGGAATCTAGCAAGTAGACCTAATAAAAAGAAATTTTAACCTAGACAATAACTATTCCCCGGGCTGCGGCGCCAAAAACTTGATGCGTGGTTTTGCACCCTCGCAAAAGGTTTTAGCTCTCAAGGGATCTTGAGAAGCTTGCAATCCCCACCAGGCAGTGTACCTGACCGTTGTAGTATAGTATAGTGACAAGTACCGGGGGATTGATCGTTCAATTCAAAGAATAGTGTTCGCTAGGGTTAAAACTCTACTAAACTAGCTGTATAGATGAGGGATGATTCTTTTTGTATTTTTATATTTTTATGGAAAGCAAGTAAAAATCTCGGGTTTTGAAGGAGTGAGCGAAATTAGTTACTAATCAACTAACCCAAATAACTAAAGATGCAATTAAAATAAAATAAACTAAACTTAAACTAATTATGGTGAAAACAATGATAAGAGAAAATGTGTTTACTTAGATTTCACTACTCCCTAGCTATCTTTTACCGGTTGATTAGTTTGTTACAATTGCATGGATGACGGGTTATATTACTTAATACCATTCGTAGGGCCGTGTACGATCTTCCCTAACTCTATAAGCTTCTACCTCTTCCTATGTCGAGCCGACTACTAGCTCCTAACATGGCCTCATTAGTAGTTACCTATGCATTAAATATAACCAATATATCGTAGTACACCTCCGATCATGTTTCTTAAGACGTTCAAGCAAGTTACCAATTGAAAGTCTGCCAGTTTTCTTAAGCCTAACATCGAATTCATTCATCCACAACAATTATAAACAAACAACCAACCAATAATCAATATCTAAGTTTCATTACATCTAAGCAAACACAAAGAAAACCTAGCCTAGCATGTTAAAGAGAAGACAAGCGTAAGATATAATCAAACAACAAATAGACATATTGAATGATTTGATGAAAGACTTATCTTCAATTAAGCATGGATGAAACAAGGGTTTGAAACCCTCAAAATATCAGTAAAATTCGTCTAGGGTTTACTCCTTTCAAAGTTTCACACTATGAATGAAAACTAAAAAACTACATATAGATTTTACACCATGGCGGCGTCAAGAGTTAGGTCTGACACCGTCAACTCGCCGCCAAAATAATATTCGTATTGGCTAGATCCACTTCTGACGCCGTCACTCTTTACACACTCTGGGCTGTCTCTCTTTGTGACATACGTGACAGCCTTGGCGACCCTAAAGGGTGACGCCGTCACGACTTCTTTAGAAAACTCTCTGGTACGTCACGTGTAATTGATTTATCCACCTCTTTTTTAAGTCTTGACGCCGTCACTAACAACCTGTGACGCCGTCATGTACAATTTTCAGCATGATTTTGAGACTTTGTCGTTTTCTTCACTTTTTTGCTCCAAAAACGTCCAAAATGCTTCCTTTTGTAAATTTCCTCTCAAAAGTACCTAAAATGAAAAAAAGGAACGATTTAGGGCAATATTTGATCAAATAATCTCGACTTTGGCCTTAAATAACCCCCCAAAAGCGGTACACTTTTCATCTCATCAAATACCCTTACACTTGAGATTTGCTTGTCCTCAAGCAAATGCGCTTTTATTCTAATCAAAATACAAGTTAGGGGTCATTTAACACTAATATAAAAGTAATTCCAACAAATAATCGTTCCACTTTAACCAAAAACAAGCACGGAAATTATACACTAGCACCTCACAAATAGTGTTTAGATACTCACATCTCTCGGGTGTAATAAAGTATATATCACAATATGGAAATGGAAAACATCACTCACTACCTGTCATAGCAAATAGATTACCATAGGCTTGAGAAAGGATCAAACCTCCACCACTTGGCGTAAGCACCTAGGATAAACTATCAAAGAGGTCTTTTAAAGGGTTATAACGTGAGGTGTAGGGATATGATAAATACGGTTTTGTTGGATAAAAGCAATATTTACTGGTGGCGAGTTAATCATCTTGGTTAATTACATGTATAATGTGGCGTTGCTAAGCCAAGACTCGACTCGACTAAAGCTAATCAAAAACTAACAAAACATAAAATGAACATAAAAGGAAACGGGATGGTAGTCCGTATGTTTTTTTCTCTTTTTCTTTTTCTATTTTTTTTTTTCTTTTTCTTGATTTTTTCGTTTTTTTTTTTTTTTTTTTTTTTTTTTGCACACACTCTTGCCCTACCATCCAAAATAATACATCATAGAGAATTTGCATTCCACTTACACTTGAACTTTTACATAATTTACAATTAACTATTTTAATGACTCGAATTAACATAATCAAAACACTTGGAGTACTTTTTAGGATTAACTCACATATGGGGGTAATATATGATGTTCTTCCCCATTACTCCATAACAATAGTACTTTACTCATGAGTCCCAATCGTCCCAAAATAATATGTACAAGATATGACTCGACTTAGCAACCATTTAATCAATTAGACAATTAACTAAGGGTTTAAACAAATAACAATAATGCACTAAAGATGAGTTCATATACGGAAGGCTAAGGCGATTTGGTTACACATTTGGGGTGGATTGTAAACAAATTCTTCCTTTAAGTAAAATGCTTATAGTTATAAACGAAAAAGATAGGCTCTGAGGGGTGTACTAGGGGTATCGTGTACTAAAAATGAGTACAACGCAAATGTGTGGGAAAAATTAATTGACTTTGTTAGTCAAGTAATTATGACTTTATAGGTCAAGTAATTATGATACGGGTTTAAACACAAGAGTGATCCTAATGCCTCTTATCATGTAGTAAATCCTAACTATACGAATGTAGTCTGGCTAGCGGTCTCGGGATGCGTCACTAACATAAGTTCTAGAATCTAAGTACTACCGACACACTCATAAGCACTAATAATAAATGTTTTTTCTAACAAATCTAAAGGTGAACCTCACATATTTGGGTGGAAATTTTTTTTGAGTGGTACGGTTTTTGTGCTAGTAATACAACTCCTATCCATGAGACGCTCATTAAGGTTAAAGCTTCACTCCTAAATATTGTAAAAATTTTTAAATTTGGCGCTAAAATTGCCCTAACAAGTATTTCTCTTAGTTTTATTATACACCTACTATTGAACAAACAAACTCAAGTAATGAAGGTAAAAGAATGAAAACAAATACTCCCCTAATTCGTTCGGTGTGGATAAATGGATAACATGGTTAAATCCTCCTCCAAGAAACTGAACGTTGAAAGCTTCCCTTTAGAAATATAAATAATATTCTTGTCCAATATAACTTGTTAAACCTGAGAAAACAATAATGGCAAACCTCGCGTAAAATCGGCGGCAATATATATATATATATATATATATATATATATATATATATATATATATATATATATATATATATATATATATATATAGTGAAGCATTCAAATGAGAAGCCTAAATTTTGTGAGAACGCGAGAAGCAATCCTGGCCACTCATTTTATCCTCCTTTAACTTTAATCTAATGGCTAATATTAGTTAATCAATTTTTTGAAAATTTCTTAAAAAATTTTCGAAGATTTTCAAAAAAATTTCGATTTTTTTTTTTCGAAAAGAAATTTTTTCGAAATTTTTTTTTTTCGAAATATTTTTTTTGAAAAAAATTTTTCGAAATATTTTTTATCAAAAAAAAATTTTCCAATTTTTTTTTCAAAATTTCTTTTTTCGAAATTTTTTTTTAATTTTTTTTAGAAAAATTTTTTTCGAAAAAAAAAATTTTTAGAATTTTTTTTTTCGAAAAAAAAAAATTTTCGAATTTTTTTTTTTCCAAAATATTTTTTTCGCAATTTTTTTTTTCGAATTTTTTTTTTGTAAATTATTTTTTAAGAAAAAAAAAATTCCGATTTTTTTTTTCGAATTTTTTTTCCTGAATTTTTTTTCGTCACATATGAAAAAAATTTTGGAAATTTTCACGAAATTTTTTTTGTCACATGTGAAAAAAAAATTCGTCACATGTGAAAAAAAACTTCGTCACATGTAGAAAATTTTTTTCGTCACATGTGGAAAAAAAAATTCCGTGTGAAAAAAAATTTCGTCAGATGTGAAAATAAATTTGGAAATTTTCACGAAATTTTTTTTGTCACATGTGAAAAAAAAATTCGTCACATGTGAAAAAAAACTTCGTCACATGTAGAAATTTTTTTTCGTCACATGTGGAAAAAAAATTCCGTGTGAAAAAAAAATTTCGTCACGTGAAAATAAATTTGGAAATTTTCACGAAATCTTTTTTTTCACATGTGAAAAAAAAATTCGTCACGTGTGAAAAAAAAATCCGTCACATGTGAAAAAAAAATTTCGTCACATGTGAAAAAAAATTTGGAAATTTTCACGAATTTTTTTTGTTACGTGTGAAAAAAAAATTCGTCGCATGTGAAAAAACATATTTCATCACATGTAATTTTTTTTTCGTCACATGTGAAAAAAAAATTCCGTCACATGTGAAATTTTTTTTTTAAAATTTTTCAAAAAAATTTTCGAAATTTTTTGAAATTTTTTCGAATTTTTTTTTTGATTTTTTTTTTAAATTTTTCAAAAAAAAATAATTAGCTAATAATAGCCATTAGATCAAAGTTTAAGGAGGATAAAATGAGTGGCTCGGATTAGTTCTCGCGTTCTCACAAAAATTAGATTTCTCACATAAATGGCCCCACACACACACACACACACACACACACACACACACACACACACACACATATATATATATATATATATATATATATATATATATATATATATATATATATATATATATATATATAAGGATATAATGCTTGTGGAATGAATGTTTACAGATTTTATGAAGTTTATAAAACTAAAGAATTAACAAAAAAAACAAAACTCGCAAAATTTTTCAGATTTTTACACCTGACGCCGTCAGGTTATGATCTTGAAAATTTCATGTTCTGACAGAAATCTCATGTTAAGTTTCCGGAAAATTTCTGGAAAAACTTACGCCTTAATTCCTGAAATTCCTGCAAGACATCATTATGACTCGATACAAGTATTTGACTCAAACAAATACTAATACACATGTTCATTTAATATTGTTGTGGTTCATGTCCGATTCTATTCTTAAAAACAAATTTAGATTTTCCTTACACTTAGCTTTTGCGAAATACCTTTTTATGAAGTTAAGACAAACAATAAGGTAAAGCATTTTCACACTTTATCATGATCCACAAACAATAAAAATAAAGCATGCATACGGAAACAAATAAAATCAAATAAACAAACAATCAAACAAAACAAATAAAAGAAATAAAACATGGGTTGCCTCCTAAGAAACGCTTTTCTTTATTTACGAGTCTTGTAGCTAGACTCAATGTCACATCCTTTTGAAAGTTGATTTGCACTTTTTTTTTTTTTTTTTTTTTTTTTTTTTTTCACATCATGATACAAAACATGAAAAGCATGTCTATGATATATAATGTTGTGTTCCTTTTTTTAAAGTTGAAGATGTGCTTATCAATGTAGCTAATTCCGTATTCGAAACATATTTTGAAACACATTAGAAGGACTTATAGTGAAGAAATATAATTAATAACAATAGGATGAAGTTAAACCTAGTTTCCTAAAGAATACACATGGCTAGACTAATTTAGAAAACTGAAATAAAATGGAATCCACACATGCTAAGTATAGATTCACTAGATTTTATTTAATAAACACGTAAATATAGGTATCCGAGATGCATGGTATAACCACTGGTTTAGTCTTTAGAATCCTCAAATAGATACGTTCAAATAGATTTTTGTGGTTTCTCAAATCTTTATCTAGTGTGCATTCAATATTAAAATTCAAAAGGGATTCATTTAAACCCTTTTGACGTAGAAACCATTCTCAGAATGGTTGAATCCAGAGCAATGACAATTGTATGATTGTGTATTTCATAAACTACTATTGCTCTGGATTTGATCAATTCTAACTACAATTTTGTTGAATTTTCCAAATATATTAAGACATTACAATGGATAATAATACACCATTGAGAAAATCATCAGAATCTAATCCTCATGAACACAACGAAGTTATCGTGAAAATTGACAGTCACAATACAGATAAGGATGAGATCGAGTTTTGGAAGGATGATGGTGGAGGTAATACGAACAAAAGTTCTACCGAGTTTTTTAATATGAATTCTGAGAGTCCTGTTAGAGGTGTAATAGATAATGAACATGTGAATAAGAATCAAAGAGTTTTGGACTCTAGACAATCCTTTGAAAACAACGATGATCTAGCTGACGATAAAGAATCAACTGACAATGATGATGAGGAAGATGAACGTAGGTTACTAAATCAACAACGACAAAGAAGAGTACCAAGCAATCTAAGTTATATGACTAATCATGATGGCGGCGGTGAGGTTTTGAGATGCACATCATTTCAAAGACGGGCGAGTTTAGTAAGAACTAAAACTACGCAATCTAGATTGATGGACCCTCCTGAGGTTTCATTTTCAGGGACTCCCTATCCTAAAACAGGTGGTTACACGCCTGGATTACCAAAAGGATCTGCGGGAATGGATCACGATGATGAGGATGAATCTCTATTTGATGACGATAATCCTGGTGATTTGAAGAACAACAAGATCGATGCATTGACAATTATTCAGTGGGTTAGTCTTTTGTTGATTATTGCATCATTGATATGCACAGTTAGATTTCCGACATGGAAAAAAAGACCGTTTAGAGGACTTTTCATGTGGCAATGGGAGCTTTTAATCCTTGTCTTGATATGTGGAAGGTTGGTTTCGGGATGGTGTGTAAGGATTGCTGTCTTCTTCATTGAACGAAACTTTCTTTTGAGGAAACGACTTTTATATTTCGTATATGGAGTTCGGACCCCAGTTCAGAATTGTATATGGTTACTTTGGGTTTTAGTCGCTTGGAATTCGATATTTAATGAGACAGTTGCAGCCTTACATATCCCACTTCTTGAGATTATAAACAAGTTCATGGTGTGTATGCTTGTTGCAACATCATTGTGGTTAATCAAGACACTAATAGTTAAAGTTCTTGCATCCTCATTTCATGTGAATAAATTCTTTGATCGGATTCAAGATGCATTGTTTAATCAATATGTAATTGAGACGTTGTCCGGGCCTCCATTGGTTGAGATTCATAACAATCAATTTGGAGAGAAGAGTATGTCGAGGGTATGGAAGCATGACGGGACCACTTCGGAAGTTGGTAATTATTCGTTTAAAAGGGGTAGTGGAGGGATAGGTCAAGTAGGAACAGGAGATCAACCTATAACTATAGATCATTTGCATCGGTTGAATCATGAGAATGTTTCGGCTTGGAACATGAAAAGATTGATGAAAATCATCCGTCATGGATCACTGACAACGTTGGATGAACACTTACACGGCTCGTATGATGATGAATCTGGGACAGAAATTCGAAGTGAAATTGAAGCAAAACGTGCTGCAAGGAACATATTCATGAATGTCTCAAGGCGGCGGTCCAAGTAAGCTTTTGAATAAATTACCCGTATAATCGTTTTTTATTTGCATCGTTCCTTTGTTGAATCATAATAATGTAACATCTTCTTTTAAATTTTAGGTTCATCTATATGGATGACTTAATGAGGTTTTTGAGAGAAGATGAAGCTATCAAGACCATGTCTTTGTTGGTAGCATCGCCCGAAGATGAAAGAGTCGGAAAGAGTGCTTTGAAAAATTGGGTCGTAAGTGTTCTAGGCTTTGACACAACAAATAACATGAGAGTTCAAGATTCTAGTATCTTGAGTAGATAAAGAGTGTTTCGAGATATCGTTGCTCGATATTTCTGTTTACATTTAAGAAATTTTCGTTGTTACAGGTTAATGTTTTCAGAGAACGAAAAGCACTCGCCTTGACACTGAATGACACAAAAACTGCCGTCAACAAACTACACCAGATGATAAACGTTTTGGTAGCACTTGTCATATTGGTCATTTGCCTTGTTATCTTAAACATCGCCACCACAAAGATTCTAGTTCTTGTAAGCTCTCAATTTGTCGTGGTGGCATTTATATTCGGGAATACTTGTAAAACCGTATTCGAGGCCATTATCTTCTTGTTCGTGATACATCCTTTTGATGTCGGCGATCGTTGTGAGATTGACGGAGTTCAGGTACTTAGAAAATAACTATGATCTTCTTACATATAAAGACATCATCTTTGTGCATGTAACATATTTTTATACAACAAAATCAGTGTATGTATGTATGATCTCTATTAGAGGTGGCAAAAATCAAATGGGTTTGGTCATCATGATGAGCCAAACTACAAACGTTTTTTTTTTTTTTTTTTTTTATTATTATTATTATTATTTTTTTATTTTGAGACATTGAGGTGGAAATGAGGTGTTCACGTTAATTCTAAATACTACGTTACTATACCACGATCGTAACTTTATTTCAACAAAGCAATCATATAATCTGGTATAGATTTAACCCAAATTAATCCCTTAATAGGTAAAATGAACTCAAAAATAAGTTGTCATGTCATATTTATTCTGTTGTCTTTCATTTTGTATTTTAATTTGTGTACTCGACTTCTTTCAGATGATCGTGGAAGAGATGAATATTTTGAACACAATTTTTCTTAGAGGCGATAATCAGAAGATATATTTTCCTAACAGTACTCTTGCATTGAGAGCTATAGGCAACTTCTATCGTAGTCCTGATATGACAGATACAATCGACTTCTTAATCCATGTCAGTACACCGATTGACAAGATCGCTGTCATTAAGCAACGAATAATCAAGTATGATTTCGAGTTTGATCTACCATTTTACGTTTAAAAGAAATTCATTTTATATAGAGGTGACAAAATGAGTTGGTCACTGTTTGGGTATATATAAGACGGCCGGGTCCAAAAGGCGTTGACATGCATTCAAACAGTGGCGAGGTGGGTTACGCCTACCTCATTCACACTTTTATGTCAAAAAAAAAAAAAAAAAAAAAAAAAAAAAAAAAAAAAAAAAAAAAAAAAAAGGAGAGAGTATAGTTGTGATAGTGAAACTAAAATTTTAAAATTGATATGTTATCGAGTTTGGGTGGTATAATAGTTGAGGACACTGAGTTTGTTTTGAACTTGTCGACTCATTTGATATCTTTTATTTAAATAATGTTTGGAAATTTTCACTCTTAGAATCTTATGATGTTATTTGTGTTATGTAGCTTTGTTGAGAACAATAAAGATCATTGGTACCCAAATCCAGGCATCATGACTATGGCAATGTCTGATTTGAACACACAAAAGCTATCAGTTTGGGTGAAACACAAAATGAACCATCAAGACATAACTGAAAGGCTGACGAGGAGAGGTAAGATTATTGAGGAGATGAACAGAATCTTTAAAGATCAAGACATCGAATACAGAACATATCCAATTGATATCAACATCCGAAGCATGCCTATGGCCGTTGGTCCTACTCGCACTCCTTCAACATGGGGAGCTCCTAACTGAAACAACAAAAGGAAACCAAAGGCCTAAGTCACCAATAGCAATGAGTACACGAGCTCATTACTCAGTTCATGAAATGGAGAATGTGTTTCAACATCAATATGCCCATGTAATATGTTCCACGAATTTTTATTCATTATTTCACTTTTGAAAAGAAAAAAAAGAAAAGAAAAGAAGTTATTTGGCACGTTTGCCCTTACTAAGTTTCACGTGACGCAACAAATAGTTTTTAACCCCATTTAACAAAACCATGATTATAATGGTCAAACTGCTTTTGTGTGGTATGATAAATGTAATGATATTGGTCCCTTATGCCAACTTGTGAGTAGGAGGGACATTTATGAAGCTAGATTGCCTAATAATTAATGCTACTGTGGCTGATTTGATTGTAACCAGTGGATTTGAAAAGAGGAATGGGCTTCTAAGTTCCCTGATTTAGCTACTATGAATGTTCTAATGTTGGTTGATAGTTTAGATAAGATTGGATGGAAGAGTTATAATGGTAATATGAAGAAGTTTTCTATTAAACAAGTATGGAAAAGCTGGTCTGGTTCTCTCAAAATATTCCAAGCCACATGTTTGTTTTGTGGATGGTTATTCACGGGACATTGCAGACTCACGGCACGATGTTTGTTTGAAATAAAGATGCTACAATGAGTGTTCTTTATGTAAGTCATGTATGGTCATCTATGTTTCCAGTGCACTTATGCTGCTAGGATTTGGAGTGCTCTTAAAAGGAAAATTCATAATTGAGTCCATGGCAACTCAATTTCAGAACAACTCCATTAACAGTGTTATTAGCAAGATCGTGTTGGGAGCTGGTGTATATTTCATTTGACAAGAGAGGAATAGAAGACTATTCACTCAAGATAAAAGACCTGAAGATGTACTCCTTGAAACTATTTTGAGAAATATTCAGTTGAGATTAATGAGTATAAAAGTCTTAAGGATTGCACAAGTCCTCAAAATGGCCAAAGAATGGGATGCAGTTTAAGGGTGTTTGGGATGAGTCTTAGTAGATGGCTCTGTATCTTGCAGCAAAACAGTGGCTTCTCTAGCAATTACTCCTTGATGTACCATGGGTGGTGGTAGTCATTGGGATGATCTGCTCTGATAATTTGCCTAGTAACTGCATAAGGTGAGTTTCCTACTGATAGTTCACATGTTATGATCTGTTTGGGTTATTATGAGGTTTCCTTGATTGAATGACTATCTATGGATGGTATGCCTGCTATTTGTCAATATAAATCATCTGAAAAAGGAGTCTTTTGGATTTCTTTGAAGACATGATTATTGCAGAAGATGAGGTTCAAGTAATTTCTGCTCTTATGATGTTATTAACCTAGTTCTTATTCCTTCAGTATTATTGGTTTAAGAGTTCAGTCTATTGCAACAGTTGGCCTTTTAATTTTTAGGCTTGCAATCTAGATATATTTTTGATTGCCCATTTTAGAATCTGTAGGGAATCATTTATATTTGGGTGAATAGCTAGTCTCGTCATAATTCATAAAGGTAGGTTTCCTGTTGTGAAGGGTTACATGGACTGGTAGGACAGTGCATGTGGACTGGAATAGAGCGCCGTGAAAGATTACACTTCTTGGTCCTAGCCGTGCACTGTCAAAGGAGGAAGGATGGAAAATCGTATTGTTTTAGTCTATTCTAGTGGTGATGCCGGTTTTTATGATTATATCTGATAATGAGCCTTGTGAGGGGATGGAGGGTCTAATTTGTCAATATATGGGAAATGTGGCCACTATTAAAAAACTCTTTGATCCACTGCTTTTTTACTTTATTTCTTCACTTCTTTCAACCTTTCTCAGAAAAGAGATAAACCCGGAATTAAGGTAAATTTCCTTTTGCATTTTGAAAGAACTAAAAAAGAAGAAATTCTACACAAAAAAAACTTATCAGTAATCCTACATTAATTAGGACATCTACTATGATAAAATATTATAAAGCTTTATAAGTTAATTTTTTCATGCCACATCAATATTTTATAGACTTTTTGAGTTAATAAATATATTTCTACTATGGCATAAACAACTCAAAGCTTTATAATTGTTTCTCACAACAGATGCATTAAATGTTTTGAGATTATGAAGAGGTCTAACATTTAGGACCTTTTCATGCCACATGTGTATAAAATAAAGCTCGACTATAAACCTTTTCAAGTTTTTAGACCTATTCTTAGACCTCTCATAGTGGATGCTCTTATAGGTTTGATTTGAGTTTTAGGTCTCAAAATGCTTGGATTCAACTCATTTACTGTTGTTGACCTGGATAACACATGAAAGGATCCATTAAACATGCATTTAGAGGGGAAGTTTGATGGTTTTAAATCTGTATATCTCCATTGTTCAAGTATTGTTATATATAATCAATCAACAATTTTCCAAAAGAGTGCCTCTTAATTTTCTGTTCTCTCCAATATAAGATACAGCTTTTAACACATAATAATGTACACGACACTATCATAAGGCGACTCGTGTTGTTAGAACCAAAGTGTAGAAGAATGTTAAAATCAAATAGAATGAGTAGTGTTTCGTTTCATTGATGTCCCCTCCTAAGCACTGATAGGAATCCTTTGTCCTTTCGTCGATCATCTACTTCTTCTCCAACCTGATAATACGAAAGAATACAATCTCTTCGTCAACCAACTTACATAAGCAAAAATGCAAAAAACACAACTACATAGATTCTATTTGTTGTTGCTATTTTACAATGTCATTTACGGGTTCCAATTGACATTACATCAGAAGAATTAAGATATATGTGTTGTGCGAGTCTTCTTCATTTGATGCATAGAGAAGCGGAGATGAAAAATAAATAACGAATAAAAATGGGATAGACTAATGTGACTTATAGCTTAGTATGCAGAGTTCTACATTTAACGAATATGATGCATTAATAAATCCTATGATGTATCTTTGTTAAGGATGCTAAATGGTCAAAAGAGGTACATCCCCAAATGGGCTCAAGTAAAAAAAGTGATTTCTGAATACAAAAAAATCAGGACAAATGATAAAAAGGGTCCGCGTAAAAATTGATTTTTCCCTGTGAGTCGGGTCAGGCTGAGTTGACTTGCCCACGCATTTTTGTCCAGAATTTTGAATTTCATTAACAACTAATGTGTTTGATATGATTGCAAGAACCAACCACAAATGGAATAATAATCAAAAATTTTAACTAAAGCATTAAATACCTTTTAGGAAACGTTGAACCCGTTTGACTCGTTCAACCCATTAGACTCGTTTCATTTTTAGCCAAGTTTTAAAATGATACCCATTTGACTTATTGCAGACAATTTTAACCCAAAGCAACATGTTTTGAAGTAAACGGGTTAAAATTTAACCTGTATATCGTTAGCATAATTTTCATACATATACATTAATGTTCTGTAATTGACAAGCATAGTAAAAAAGCTTTTGGTTGAACAGAACAAGTATGCATTTCATTATGAGGATAAAACAACTCAGCGCCAGAATGCTTCTCAAAACGATGAGACAAACCACTTTTAAGATGTTCAACGTCAATCATTGTATATATTTCCCGAGTTAAAACCATTTACCCAAAAAAATAATAAATAAATAAATAAAAAATAAAAATAAATAAAATCAATCATTGTATGTTTTCTTTTTGAAAAATTAACTTGCAAACTAGTTATGTTAGACCAACTGAGAAGGCAGGGAAAAGGGTAGGACATACGATTAATCTACCAAAGCAAACAAAAGATTAATCAGACATGATTCTAAATTAGGTAGCATACCTCTTTAGATATCTGATTAAGAATCTCAATAATTTCTGTAAAGTCGGGTCTCAAACTTGGATCTTGTTGCCAGCATTTCTCAAGCAGCTCAACAAGTTTTGGCGGAGTGTTCTTTGGAATAGTAGGACGTAAACCCTGAAAATGGAGTAACATTCTGTTAAATTTTATACTTAGACAGTTCCGGAAAACTGAAACATGCTTTTGGGTATCATGTTAAGATGACCTGTCTGTCCATCATTATCGATCCGTATATACTAATGATACAAAACTGAGTCTACATGATAATCTTGTTTTAAATAGATTAAAGTTTAATTATATATTACTCAATTTGTCAAGACTTTGTTAAGTTACGAGTTGAATGAAAATTGCATTTTTAACAGATAATGCAGAACAAAAGTAATGACCGATGCTTCACCTTTTGAACCACGCCAACAGCTGCCTGTAGGGGGGTCAAGTACTCGTAAGGAAGCTGGAAAAAAAATGTACGTAAAATTAAATAAATTTCTTTGTATACAACACATACAATCCAATGAATCATTCTAAGTAAAAAATATACCTTTCCAGTTAGTAACTCCCATAATACTACCCCAAAACTGAAAACATCCGCTTTGTGATCATAGGGCTTGTGTTCAATAACCTTCATCACAAAAGAAATATCATTAGGGATAAATAACAACAAACATGCAAGCATTGGTTAGAACTGGACCTGTTAATAGAATCATTTGGTTAAAGGTTGGTCAAAGTTTAACTGGTCAGAATCATTTGCTTTGACTGACTTAGTGCTAGACTTGAACATTTCATATTTTCATTCTTGTCACTAAAACTGGTTTAATATTTCCTTTTGTCCCCCTCATCATTTTCTTTTAGTCCAAACTGCGATCTTGAAAAATACAGCCTTTATGGGTCTATTTCAGTCAATATGAACAATATACCCTATGTATCATATTATAGCATACACAGACCCACTACTATTATATATATGCCAGCTTATCAAGGCTCGAGAAGCATATGGATTTCAGCACTCAGTGGTAAAATATCATGAATTAGAAATACACAAGAGATATGGCATCTAAAAGCTACCTCTGGAGCCATCCATCGGTATGTCCCTGTTTCTGCTGTCATGACACCAGTCTGTGCCTTCACTCTAGCAACACCAAAATCAGCTACCTTAACTACCTGAAACCAAAGTATCTCATAAGTTACAAGTCAGAATCATGGTAAAGAATCTGAACAATCCTATTCACATGGTAAAACCTAAATATTGCATTCATTTATTAAAAATGAAAAACCAAAAATGTGAATTTCAAGAGAACCAGTATAAAGATGTCAACATTGAAAATAGAAAAGAAAAAAAGTGATTACTACCAGTTATAACCCAACAACACATAATATAATATCTGAGAAATATATATATATATATATATATATATATATATATATATATATATGTATATATCATTACTATGTAGAAAGATAAAGCGTCTTACTTCATGTTCATCTAACAGAAGATTTGCAGCCTTTAGGTCCCTGTGTATTATGTTATTCTGATGCAGGTAATTCATACCCTTTGATATATCAACTGATATCTTGAGTAATGTTGGAAGCTTAAATGAGCCCCTTTGTTTGTGTAAATAGTCGTAAACACTTCCCCCACTCATGAACTCTGAAAGCCACAAATGTAAAGGCAATGACACAAACCACAATTAGTAAACTGTGGAACAGGATGAATACTGAAATTAATATACTGCCTCTGGCCCATGAGAATTACAGAGTCTGACTTGGCACATGATTTTATGAGTGTGTTTTACTATTTTGAGCATCTTAAAATTCTCTAATAACAAGTAAAAATAGGATTCTTGAACTACAATCAATACACCAATAGATTCTGATAATCACAATGCAAAAATTAAATGACTACATCCTTGAAAATGTTTCAAATAGTAAATGGTGTAATTTCATGGAAATTCACAAATTGGAGTTTATTTTGTTTCATTATTCGTGGGATGGAGGCAATGGCTTGTTACATATCTGGAGAAACTGCTGATAGAAAATATAAAATTACCAGTTACAATGCACAAGCTTGGAGGCTTGGTACACGCTCCTATGAACTGCACAACATTCTTATGCCGGACTTTCCTGCACATTATAAAATAAATCACCAAGTGGAATATAATAAACCTGCAAAGAAACATTGTATAACCCATTTTTTGTTGAAAAAAAAAAAATTAAATTTAAACTAGTAGCATGTGGGAAGATCCAGTATTTGATGATATAAGCTTTTCATATATGCATATACATTAGACAGTGCAGTCTAACAATGCAAAAATGCACAAGAGACTATTGACTGACCTCAAGATGTAAACTTCTTGGGCAAATTCTTTCTGCAGATCAGTGTTTACACGCTCAGTTTTAAGTATCTTGATAGCCACTTCTTGACCATGATATGTACCTTTATATCTACATTAAAACACATGTCAATAAAACGGTTCTAATCCACAAATGTGACCATTATATTATTTACTTAAATAGACTTACAGGTCGCCATATGAGCCAGATGCAACTTTGTGGTCAAGTATAAGAAACCGAGAATCAATTTCCCATACATCCGTCCCATCATTAGGTATTGCTAGGTGATTAACTTGCATTGGTACGCTTGTTTGGTCAAACTCACTTGAAGGAGATGATGAATTCTGATTTGACACAGACTTTCTCTGCACATAAACCAGGTTTATTATTAAAAATTATATCATAACAGACAATTGGCATCCAGAACTTATGCTGTGTAGGTGACTTCAACACTAATTAACAGGATTTAATGTATTATTGACAACTGCAACAAAAGGAAGCATTTGGACATAAACCCCATGGTAAATATAATTGTATTGTTTGAGCATGATTAGTAACAAGGATGTGCGACATTATATCATTACACAAGTAGTGTTCGGAGACTAAAGCAACCGTGTTAGTGTAGATTTGATGTTTCTTAATATCAAATGGATACGCTATTCTGCTCATTAACATTTAATACAGTTTTGGCATTATTTTGTTATACTATGTGTCCAACCTTTCTGACGTAGTTATGAGAAAAAGTAATATATAAGCAATAGTCAGCATATGGGTGTATTAAAAAAAAAAAAAAAAAAAAAAAAGAAAAAAGAAAAAAGAAAGATACATATCAGGACAAAATCTTAATTGGCATGTACAAACCTCAAGCTTTAAAAGTTCTCTTTCCAATGCAGTTCGGAGCTGCTCGGTTTCCTGAAAATAAGTAACGCAAATTTTCATAAATAAAAAACCAAATTAAACAAGCATCATGGCTCTTTAAAAACAGATAATGTCTCTACACTGATTGGTGATGGAAACTGATGACAAGCGTTGTAGCCAAAACCGAGTAAAATATAGATTTCTTGTAAAATTACTAAAGAATGTTCAACTTTAAAAATAAACAATTAGCAGAGTGAAGAACTTTACCGAGTTTCAGTATGTTTGAAGATGCAAAAACGACACTTCTGACAGTAAAAATCAAACTGACAAACATTTTGGATTAGAAAATTACTGTATTAACCCGGTCTTTAAGAAAGACTCGTTACCGTTATTAAGATTATTATGATCAAGAGTCACACATAAATGTATCTATTCGATAAGTTCTCAAGCTGAAGTTAAAAGTCCAAGTAAGACAGAAGAGGTGCATGCAACATGCGGGTTTGACTTTGACCATCAACAACATGATACATGCAACAACTAGCAACAACAAAGACAATACCTCATTCGGCCAACCATCAACAACAAAGACATCTAATGAGTAGCGATCCACTGTGGAAAAAGCATGTGCTTCCTGGATGTTCAGTCCTACTTCAGCCAGCAAGGCTGTCAACTGAAATATTTGGAGCATGTTAGTATTCGTGAGCTACCCAAAAGCTACACAAAACGAAGTTTATAAAGGTGTAAATCATTCCATACTGACGTTTATTTCTTATTCAGTGACCTCTGGCTCATGTTTTATGAAATGGTAAAACTCTAATATGACAACTACACTAATATTCAGATGCGACATATAGGAATGCAGTATCCCATCTTGAATAAATATCCAAATGAGCAAGAAAATGCAATGCAAAGAAGCAGGTTCACAGGAAGTGCACACCGAACTGTAAGAATTCATTATTGGAGAATTGCATGAAAAAATCGCATTTGTCCATGTGAAAACTCCCAATGGGGATGAACCTACTATTAAAATTTGAGAGAGCAAATAGGCACCTGACTCAGAAGTTTTGGTTTGTCATCTGTTGAAAAGGTAATCTCGTGCATCGGCCTGTATAAGATTTGATGACATAAAGAGTGTCACGAGATAAGATGTAATGAAGGAAAACTGCTCTAAAATTAAGAATACATAATAATGTGAGAATTCTTTGAGAAGATGGTTCATAATACAAAAATGAGAAGTTTAGAAGTGATTTACGATAGGCTAATGCATTATTTTGGGTGGTCAAATACAGCAACATAAAGCAAGAAACTAAAGTGTGAATAACTGTTTCTTTCTATTAGATCCATTTAGAAGGTCTAATACTCGAATCAAAGAAAAAAAAAATGTATATTTTGTCCACTGATATACCTGGGAAGATTTTTATAGCTATTTACAGCACTATCTCCGTTCCGAACTTGAGCCTCAGTTGCTTCAAGCGCAAGGGCTTCAAGATTAGGTGATGACCCGAAGGCCGGTGCTGGATGAATGCTGTCGTAAATTTAAAAACCATTAAACAAATTAGAAGATACACAAACTAAGACCCAATTAATAATGGCCTAAGGGGCCATTTATCAATGGACTGAATGGCGCATAAGAAGATGATTGCAGTTCCGACATTGAACTTTGATGGGCTAAAGAATTGAAAATGCTGGTGCTTCTTCAACTAAGTTTTACCTGTGTGTCGGTTGCTGTCTAGGAGAGCTGGAATCATCTAAATCATCAGAACTCCCATCAGTTGTTGGAGAAACCTGCATATCAGCAATGGAATTAAGAAATGCCATTCAAAACAAGAATGAAAAGCACAAATAGCACATTCCTATAAAACCTAACATACCACAGGCAACCAGAAATACGGACAAGACTATTCTGATGTTTACGACACTTAAAACATACAGAGACAGAACAAAATCAGATTCGTTTCACCTTAAATTTTAACAGTGAAATTAAGTGTTCCAATAATCATGGATTCAAAACCATAAATCAGTAACCAAAAAATATGATCATGTACTTGGTCACATTCAGCCGGTGCCATGTCCATCACTTTTTCTAATGGAATGCTTGTTGAAAGAGTTTGAGTTCTTATAGACCCAGTCAACTGTGCAACTTTTGAGGCACTCAATATGCCATCTTATGGTTAATAACTTATCTACGCACGATGTAGCAGCTTAGAGAAAGGTTCAAGTGTTCAACATCAGATAAACATACACTTCTTTTAAAGGGTTAAAAAGTTCATTCAAAACTACAAAAGATTACAAATATAGTATGGCATCAACGGATTAAATACAAAGCTAACCAGAACTAATTACCAACTGTCCAAACCTATTACCGGCAATGCTATTATGAACCATGCTAAGACTTTGCCTGCCTGAAATTACACATGAAATATTTTCATCTAGCCACTAAAGTACAATCAATGCCAAAACGATATTTTAAGTAGAAGTCAAAGATAGCACCAGCCACGCCAACTGGACACATAATGCATCACCACATCCATCTTTTTGCTAAGACTGGTAGTAGTGGTATGTGTGGTCATGTGCCAAGTCAGCCTACACTCCCACCACCAAACCCACGTAGTAGTTAACGCCAAACTCACCACATAAACATACCCCACAACACACCCACACACACAAAAGTCCTTTGGTTTTGGTGGTGAAGACCACTAAACAACAATTTTTTACACCCTCCACGTGTGCTCAAGACTAGCTGTAGCAATATCATGCGTAAATCTAGATACCACTACGCATAGACGAGTAAACTTAAGCACTAGGTTTTAAAATAAATGATGTAGTAAATTGTGCAAGACTGCTGCAAATCAAATACCTTATCTTTTCTTTTCCAATATATTCATTTAAAGTTCCAACCAAAAAAAAAAAAAAAGTCAATCCTGTCCACAAAAGTGTCCCCATAATGAGCATTGAAAAGGATAAGTTTGACCAGTAAGTGATTAGTCAGCACCAATTCACCAACTAATCCACAACCATTAAAAGACTCATATTTTCACAATAATAGTTAGCTAACCTGTACTAGCCGGACTTCGAATGCAGGCCGATTAGCGGGATCATGTGCTAGATGCAATAATCGTTTGTGCATTAGTACATCTTCAGCCCTTTCCACATTTACATCAAGTGCATACCTGCAATGCAGCAAATATCGTAATTCCTAAGTATTTGCGACACTTGTCCAAAATATAAAAATTAGCATACAGCAAATATTGAATCTGAATTAAGCTCATGCACTCATTTCAGGATAAGATCAAAGTGATCCCATTATCCAATCCTTTTGAGGTGGCAAAGAGGCTGCCACAGCATTTAATTCATTCTAAACGAAAAAGACAATTTTAACATCATCGACTTAATTGTATGTACCCAAATAAATTAGGTCTCAGATCAGCTTGTAATTGTATGTATATAAAAAAAAAAAAAAATCATTTATCGTATAATAATAATAATAATAATAATAATAATAATAATAATAATAATAATAATAATAATAAGAATAATAATAATAAAAAAAAAAAGCTGCTACAGCAAATGTGCCACATAAAATCAATCTACTATTGCATCTCCAACTTTTTATTTTATTTAAAAATATATCTTTTAAATCTAGCTTTGAATCATCCTTCAACCCAAAGCATCCTCAATTTTGAACAAGAAAAAACACATTTAGCTCATGATTCCGCGTAAAAGTTATTGAGTCTGGTTAAAAAAAAAAAAAAAAAAAAAAAAAGGAAAAAAAGTTACGGTAACATGAAATATAAGTAAAAAATTCTTATACAGTAACTAATTCATCAAATCAGACATTAAATAACACAAAACCTACATTTTCACACACACACGCACAAAACACATCTAGCAAGATATATATACTGTATAAAAGTAGATGATACAAATAATAATAAGATTACGTACCTAGTAGGTAAACGATTGAAATGAGCAAGAAGCTGCTGATCAAAACCAGGTTGATTAACTTCTTCATTATTAATATCTTTAAGTCGGTTAAGTACGTCTTTATAAACTTCTATTTTCTTCATTTGATTACGCTGCTGATTACGCGGTGGTGATGATGATGATTCCACGCTTTTATTACTACGACAACTCTCTTCGTTGCTGCTGTTACTTTCCATCACCATATCAATCAATTTTCTTAAATAAATTTTTTTTACCAAATTTAGAATTTTGCAATGCTGTGAATCATGCTTTTTTTGGAAGATTATTTTGTGTTTTGTGTGTGCGTGTTTTTTTATTTATAGAGAGATGAAAGATGTGTGAGAGATGGTCACTAGTATTTTTTTTTTTTTTTTTTTTTTTTTTTTTTTTTTTTTGTCTTAAGAATTAATTTTATATTTATTTAGACAAATTTTGATTAATAAAAAAAAAAAAAAAAAAAGCCCAATGTCCCTATTGTATAGTTTTTCATACCCAGAGGTCCTTTGGGCTAACACATGTTAGTCAATGTCAGTTAACTCGCCCTGTATGTGTTTTACAAGAGGGTATTTTGGTCTTTTCATTGAGTGCATTTTTCAACTCGTCATACAGGGCTTCCATTCCCTATATAATTCTTCTACCATAATATTCAACCTCACATATTATCTCCAAACTTCCCCTACGATCTTTCTTTTCCAAAATTCTAGAACCTAAAAAAAATGGTTCGGTGCTAATGTGGAAGGCAAGCAGTTGTTCACACATCGTGGACAACCAACAACCTAGGTTGTCGCTTCTGGTCTTGTCCTGAAACAGTAAGTGCATTTTAGTCTTATTAACAAACTACGCAGTAACAATGGTGGTTCTTGTTTTACTTTAATTGTCATTTTAATGATTGGTGATAATTTGGATGGTATGATCGACAAATGTGTGCTCATTCAACATTGATAATACCATTGCTTTTGATGGCAAGAAATTAGTTTGAGACAGATTAGAAGCTTCTAGGGCCGATCTGTTGCATGCTGAAGCTTATCTGTGGAAGTGAAAGATCTACCTTGTGCTCAGTTGGATATTGTTCAACAGATCCCGTTGTCTGAGTAGCAAACGGATTGTTAAAGTCCTCTAACTCTGCATTGATATGGTTTGATGATTGTTCTTCTTGAATTGTTGTTTGTTCTTCCTCGTGTCAAATATTTTGTGGTATAATGATTTCAATTATTGGAGTTCGTGTGGTTGGTGTAGATGAATATGATGTTGCTAGTGCTTCATGTTCGACTTCTGTTGATGCATCTTGTGACTGTGGTTGTTGATTGTTTTGAGAGGGTGCAGCAGAACGGTGTTTTGATGCATCTTTCGAATTTCCACCATGATATTCATCAAACATTATCTCGAAGAAATTTTCCAGTTCTTGATCTAAAGGTTTATCACAAGTTGTTGTTGGAGCTTCTTAAGGTACGAGTCCTGAAATGATGTGTCCAGAAGTCTGAGGGTTTAGTGCGGGTCCTAATCTGGGTTGATTAGAAGCCATTGGGTTAAGGACGGGTTCTAGAGCGAGTCTCTTAGAAGCCATTTGTGAAATTTCTTCAAATTTCACTTTCATCGTCACCATTAGTCTCTTCGTTCTACGATTGTAGATCCTGAATTCCCTTGAGTTATGCGTAGCCTATGAAGATTCCAATATCACCTTTAGGTTTCAGTTTTCCTAAATCTTCTCTGTCATTCGTTGGATAGCACAAAGCGCCAAACACAAGATATGAGATATCAGGCTTTCTGTTGTTGATGAGTCCAGATGGTGTTTTGTTGAGACGGGTATGGATTAGAAATCTGTTTTGAGTAAAGCATGCAGTTGCAACAGCATCAACCCATATGAATATTGATGCACTAGAATAAATCAGCATCGTACAAGCGGCTTCGACAAGAGTGGGATTTCTTCTTTCAACTACCCTATTTTGCTGTGGAGTTCTTATGACTAAGGTTTGATGTGTGATACCAACATCTTCAAAATAAACTCGTAATTCCTGATTGATAAATTATGTGCCATTGCCCGTTCTGACAATCCTTACTGGAGCTTGTAGAAGAACTAGTATACACTTAAAAAAGGTGATGATATGCTTGGTGTTTCGTCCTTTGATCTCAAAAACTTTACCCAAGTATATCTGGAATAGTCATAAACAATTACTAGAATATACTTCATCTCATTTAAGCTTTCAATCCTCACTGGGCCGCATAAGTCCATATGCAACATTTGCAACCTTTGTTCCAAACTTGGCACGCTTTAAGGTTTATATGATGCCTTTTTGCTCTTTCCTAACACACATGAGGGTCATAGATGATCTTTGGTGTATTTGAACTTTGGAAGACCGGTGATGATGTTGTCTTTAGCAAGTTTGTGTAGGGTGTCAAAGTTAAAGTGAGATAAGCGTCTCTGCCACAACAATATTTAGTTTCGGATGCTCTTGTGATGAGATAAATTGTTGATGTAGAGGCCATTTAGGAAATATTAATAGCACACAAGTTGGTGTTGCGATCCCCGGTCATGAGGTCATCGCCTTCTAAGTTCCGAATGAAGCATGTATTTCTCCTAAATGCGACTTCTAAATCTGCATCACAAAACTGTCCAATAGAGAAGAAGTTGTGTCCCAATCCTTCAACATAGTAGACATGTGTTATCAAATAGTTCCCGAATTGAAGATCTCCATAACCTAGAATAGCTACTGCATGATCATTTCCAAAGTGTACAGTTCCCATGAATTTCAAATGAAATTGATCAGCAACTTTAGATTCCCGGTCATGTGCTTTGAGCAACCTGATTCGACGATCCAAAGATGTTAGGAATATAAATATTCATATGAAAGACTCGGTCACCCCGAGTATCTATTTAGCATTTATGTAGCTCATAGGCTTATTAGTATACGTGTAGTTATAATAGTAATAGTTTAGATTTAGTAACATCGTGGACTTGGGTCAGGTCTTTACCTACTGTCAGCTCACTCCACAGCCTATTTTAGGGGCATATACTGTAAGTGTATATATACCCTTTCCCACACAAGGGAAGGGTTGGTTGTTCATTAATTCACACACACAACTAGTGTGTTTCTCTCACTAGAATTTCCCATCTCTATTTTACTTTCTCTCTCTAACTCAATAATGGCTAACAAAATCTTCCATCATAACCCAAGACCTCCCGAATCACAAGAATCAACATATCACGATCCTACAATTGGTATCAGAGCCTAGGTTTTAGTTTTGGTTGATTTTTGTGGTGTAATCTTGTCAAAATTGTCTACTTCACATCTGTTTTAACAATGGTCTCAACTGGTTTTACATTTTTTTGGTAAACTGTTTCATTAGAAGTTTTTTTGGTATCAAAAGTGGTCTACAATAAGCATGAATCTTACTTTTACAAGTTTTCATTAATATTATTCGTGGTTGTTTTTTTACTGTTCAATAATACATCAGTTGATGGAACATCAAAAACTTGCAACCTTTGTACCAAAACATATGAAACTTGTGGTAAAAAAACGTGGTCTGAATATGCCGGAATACTGGTCATTTGGTAGGCACTGGTACAAAAATGGCCTTTCGTCACACATGGTCGATTTCAAACGGTCACATTGTAACATATTTACGTGACTAAATGTATGAAAATAAAATAAACAGCCACACTCGATCCGACTTGTGTGACCATTTCAGAAGATATATGTCACACATTTGTGTATTTATATGACTAGAGGGTAGCTGGTAAATATTTTTAGATCATTTAGTCACTTTTAATTTGGGACGTGTGACCGATACAAATGAGCTTTAAGCATTAGTCACACTACAAATATACATATGTGACAAATATATGTCATACAATTGAAGAGTGTGACCAAAATAGATATATGGTCACATGAAGTAATTGTGTATGTGACTAAATTATATAGTCAAGTTTGTCACACATTATTTAAACGTGACTGCTATTCTTTGCTGAATATTTAGCTACATAGCGTTTGAAATGTGTGACAACTGAAAAGTAAGTTTGAAGCGTTAGTCACGATATGCATTTAATAGTGACAAATATATATGTCACACACTTGACGAGTGTGACCAAATGTCATATATGGTCACACTAAACCATAGAAACATGATTAAGTGTAACGAAAATTCGATACATATGGTCACGTAAGTTAATATGTGTGTCTAAAGTTTAGTGTGTGTTTGCTTGCCAAATCCTAATGTGTATAGTCACACTTAATTGAATCACGATCATGTGACTATAGGCTTTACAAAAAAACATAAATAAATAAATAAATAAATAGTGACATTGTAACTATAGGCTTTACAATAGTCACACCATATCAGAAATGTGTATCTAAATGATGTTTATGGCCACATTATAAGGGTATTATATGTGACCAATACATTCAAAATAGTCACATTGTGAAATATTCATGTGAGTATTATTTATAGCAAAATGTGAAGTCAGTTATCATTAACATTGATATATATTAGTTACATTGAGTTTTTGGCTCTTCCATACATTTTGAAGATCTCATCATCTGAGTATCGCTTTAATTGAACAAGCTTCCAACTCTTCATATTGTTTAGATAGTACTCATAGTACTTCCTCTTTTGCTTAACTGTTGGACGACTGAGCACTTTTCTCTTCTTTCTTTGATTGAGATAAAATTTCTTCCTCTCAGCTTCATAATTCCTCTTCCATTCATCTTTTTGTTCTTGAGTGTACTCTTGCATTTCTTCTTTTATTTGTTTCATCAGTGCAATATCAGCATCACCTTTAATCCTTTCTTCATCCTAAGAATCCAAGAGTGCTTTTGTTTTGGCCTCAGCTTCAGCGTGTTTCCTTCTTTGTTCAAGTACCATCTGATTCTCCTCTACAAACAAAGCAGCCAATTTTCTTGCAGCATCTCCATCTACTTCAAGTTGCTTGGGCTAGTACACAAAAGGAAGATCCTTTAAAGGATCATGCTTAGGCTCTTCAACCATAATACCTTTGCCTTTGCC
>CM060707.1:88590634-88610634 GCA_030686995.1 Artemisia argyi
GTGTTAATCTTTGGACAGTATACGATTACCCAAAAGAAGGAAACTGAGATCCAATATGCTTGAGTTTCCAATATGAGTGTGGGGAGCAACGTGAGGAGGTGGTAGTGTCTAGATTAGGATTAGCTTGTAATTGAGAGCTGTTTTGATGTTTGGCAGTTGTAAACTTGGTTTACTCAGCCCGTATGATTTTAATCATTATTTGTTGACTGATGATTGTACTAACTGAAGTCAACCAAGTCTTGGGTATTTGGTTTATTGATGTAGTATTTGGTAATGGTCATTGGTCAAGTTGTCTTCTGCTTCATCTCCTTGTTCTTTCTTACGCTTAAACTTATGCCTGAACGAGTCTTAGGCATAAAAACGGCTTTAAGGATATACTTACGCGTAAACTTTCTGCGTAATTTTTTTTGCGTAAACCAACACTGGTCTTTTGCGTAAACACAGATCTTACGCGTAAAAAAACCTTACGCATTACTTTCCAAGTGACGCGTAAATACAATTGAAGACGAGTTATGCGTAGGAGTAGGGTCTCACGCGTAAAAAGAGGGTTTTTTGCTTAAGATGACCATCTTATTCGTAAAACGAGGGTTTTGACCCTTTTGACCATTTTCCGGTGAGATTCCGACTAGATTCCGACCACTTTTTCGGCTACTTTTTCAGACCACGTTTTGACCATAAAATCTTCACGGTTGATACAAATCAGTCGCGATATGATGTGAACAAAACTCATAATATAGACAGCTAAAATAGTAAAAGATCCGTTTTGTGAATAAGCTGAACATGAAAGTATAATAAAGTATGACTTTTTGACCATAAAAAACTTTGTATGACCAAATCCTCACATAACTGTTAACACAAAATATTACAATATGTAAAAATCATAACCGAAACATTTGTCTAACAGTTTTCAAGGATAACGATTTTGACAAGATTACCACAACAAATCAACCAAAACTAATAACTGTCGTCTACAGAATCTGAATACGTAGCCATGTCTGCTTGTTGTGCTCAAGTCATTTGGATGAGATCACAACTTAAGGATTATGGCTACCTATTCAACAAGATTCCAATCTACTGTGATTCTAAGAGTGCAATTGCTATCTCCTGCAACACAGTACATCATTGCAAATCCAAACACATCGATCTCCGATATCACTTCATCAAAGAGCATGTGGAAAAGGGTACCGTTGAACTTTATTTTGTTGGGACTGAGTACCAATTGGCGGACTTACTTACCAAATCCTTAGCACCATCAAGGTTTGCTAGTCCAGGTCACCAAATTTTTTATGCGATGTTTGACTCCAGAGGATCTGGAAAAGTTTTTAAAACACAATTGATCGTCAAACATCAAAATTATCTTTGTATATCTCTCTTCAAAAACAAAATACAAAACTATAAAACCAATCAAAAACACAAAAAGATTTTGGTTGTTCTTTCAAAAATAAAAATAAAAAAATATGCAAGTATATACCACCTATTTCAACACTATTTTAGAAAATGTCCTCAATTATTTAAAACAAGTGTTGAGGGGGAGGAAAAGTATTTTAAAATTTTTCACTAAAATTATTAACGTTTATACTTGCATTTTACCAAAAATATTTCGGTTTCTTTTAAAAGGATGCATCAAAAGTGTTTCGGGTTACTCACCTTGATCAAAATAATAAATTTTTTTATGATTTTTAAAGGCTACGGTCTAAGGTCGAGGGGGAGTAAAATTCCATAAGTTGTTCTTGTCATAAGCTTGGTGTAGTTAACGAAAGTTATATGTGACAGTTAGTTTGGGCATTAGTTATGTATGTAACTTAAGGTTAAAGGGCCAAAGATGTCATTAAGTGAAACTTGCTTTAACCACGGTCAAAACACATTTGACCACACACATTTACTACCACCTGCAAAAATACTTACACACAATTAATATTTCACCAACCATCATCTACGATCCACAATCACTTGAACAATCTGTGCATCAATCTTCGAATCTGTAAGTTGTTATACAATTTGATCATCATTACTAACGAGGGTTTTGAGTTTCACATTAATCCAACGGTTTAATTTGTGTCAATCGCTTAATTAGATCTAGGGTTGTGCGTAATCATGTACCCAGAAATTTGTGATGTTAATGGTTAAAATTGTTAGTGGGTTTTGATCCTTGGATGATATTATACATGATTCTAAACTCCAATCGTACCCAGATACACTTAATAGATCGATTTGAAATTAGGGTTCATACGAGTCAAATAGGGGTTCTTGATTCTGTGTGTAATACTTAAAATTGATGATGGGGTTTGTGTTGTTATGTGCCTAGGATCATGTTATTGAGGTTTAATTGTTTCAATTACTTGAATTAATCATGTATTAAAGATTTAGGGTTCGTATGCATGAGCAGTTGTGATCTCATGATTTTGTGGTCAATTCTTGTTATAACTTGGACCATATGATCCTTAGGATGTAAGGAACACTTGCCCTAAGTTCATTTCAACCCAGAAACATGATTGAAGGTGTTTGTGAGTATGTGTTCATGCATACCTACGCGTAACTATGGATTATGACATGTTTACGCATAATAATGCATATTAAGTGTGTAGGAATGATTATTGATCAGTGGTTGTGTGTTTTTACACTTTCAGGAATCAAAAGGACTTGAAATTTTTCAAAGGTGATTTACGAAAAATGTATCTACGCACAAGTTGTTCATCCTACGCGTAAGATTGAATCTTACGCGTAAGATTCGACACGTGGACAAACTTTGTCTTGGATAAGACAAGGTTTACGCTTAAATGATAATTCTTACGCATAAGTTTTGACCTTACGCACAAGTCTTGAACTTACGCATAAGTCATAACCTACGCATAAGGTATATCTTACGCTTAAGGGTAATCCTTTGCACAAGATCAATTCCTACGCCTAAGATTTTATCTTACGCGTAAGATTGACCCTACGCATAAGATTCACCTTACGCGCAACATATAAGTTTACGCGTAGATTTTGCTCTTACGCCTAAGTTCACTTCTTACGCTTAAGTCATGTTATGCGTAAATTTTTCATGTTACGCGTAAACTTGTCCAAATCAAGAATTTTTCTAAGTGTTGTAAAATTTCCAAAGTGTAACTTCTTGTAATGATAAACTCATGTTGTAACTTAATTGTTATAAGTTTCTACCATGTGATAAAACACAAGTTTGTCATATATCAAAAATTTTCACACACACAAACACCCACTGATCAATGTATAATATGCAAATCATGTAATCTTATGTCTGAGCTAACACAGTAAACCATTGCCATGTTTGTATTTGTTTATGATCAATTCAGATGGCAGAACACAATGACGTTCCATACGGACCAGAACCCGAACCTAAACTTTCATGGGAAGAGACATTCCCAGATGATTACACCAGGAAGATTGGAAAGAACAACCTCCGAATCAACTTCAACAAAATCACTTGCAACGAGTCCTCATGTATTGTTGCAGTGGATGCTCTCCTATATCACCCCAACAAGCTGTTATTCACCAAGTCTGCCTCAGTCTCCTACTTATACATCCACCAGTTTTGGCATACACTTCAGCTAGATCTTGGGGAGGCTTCCTTCACCTGTATGCTTCATAACCGTCAGGTCACTGTGGACATTGATTTGCTTAGGAATGTACTTGGGTTACCAGAACTCGGCCCAGATGAAGTATATGATCAAGTACCCACCGAAGAAGAGCTGATAAAGTGGTTACGGGATATTGGCTATGACGAATCAGAAGAAGTTGTGACAAGACACTCTAGGGTCAACATTAGATTTCTTCCACAACCATGGAGAACCCTATACATTCTGATTGCCAAGTCCTTATCTGGTAGAGACACTGGGCATGAACACCCAAAGCTCCAACACCTCAAACTCTTCTGGGCAGTGGCTAATGTGAAGAAAGTTGATTATGCCAGCATCATTTGGGAAGACCTTGTGTGGCACATTCAACACAAGACCACCAACATTCCATTTGTCCGCTTCACAAAACTACTCATCGAAAGCTTCCTTCGTGAGTATGACGATATCCCTCAGAGACTTGATGACAAAGATAAGAATACTTTCAGAAATGAAGATACTCTCAGAATCATCAAGAGACTCGACACCAGCACACGCAAGCAAGGAAAGAAATTTCCCGACTGTCTCTTGAATGACAAAGTGAAGCTTTGCCTGAATTTCAAGTACTACCTTCAAGCTCTTGAAGCAGAAAAATTTGGTTTCTTAGATGAAGTTCAACCGTTTAAGGGGAAGACAGGTACCAAGACTGGGAGCTCCGGCAGTTCCACCAAGTCTAAACATAAGAAGAAGGGTACTCTCAAGAGAAGGACTCCTGTCAAGAAGCCCACATCCATTCCTGAACCTGGGTGGTTTCCCTCACCACAATCCTCTCCAAAACTGTCTAACTCTGAAACCGAGTCCGACGAAGGTCTAGTTTACAGGGCAGCCTTTGCCAATATCACCGAGAATGTCAACATTGATGACAAAGACTTGACCTTCGAAGATTGGGAGAAAAACATTGATGAGTTTGCTGATAATGCCGAATATCCATCATACCTCAATCAAAGACCATTCACTGAAGCACAGACCATCTTGGAAGAAGAAAGGATTAGGAGAGAGAAGATGAAGGAACCGATGACAGCTGAACATGAGTCTGCTCATTCAGACAAAGGCCTTTCAGTCGAAGAAGAAAATGAAAGAGCTCTCAAGCTGGGTCTCCTCCACAGCAAAATTGATGCTTTCTATGATGATCTACCTCCACCTCCAGTGTTCTCTCAAACTACCGAAGCTGGCGGATCAAGCAGCATTCCTGATACTGCCACAGGGATCAATACTGACTTAGTTGCCTACGACAATCCTTCGATATCTCCCACAGACATTGAAATGACTAATGCTTCAGCAATGGGAGAAGAGGAAGAGGAAGATCACATGGATACTGATGCTCCACGGTTGATGTCTGTAGAAGAAATGGAGCTCAGAGAAAGGGCTCAAGAAGAAGAACTAAGGAAAAAGCAAGAAGCTGAGGAGGCCAGACTTGAAGAACTTGCACAGGCTAGACTGGAAGAAACTATCCGTATGGAGGAGAGCAGGAAGGCTGAAGAGGCAGCCAAGCTGGCTGAAGAAAAGTTGAAAAGGGAAGAAGAAGCCAAGCTTGCTGAAGAATTAAGGCTTAAAGCCGAGGCTGAAAGACTGGCTGAAGAACAGAGATTGATAGAGGAAGCAGCTAAAGCTACAAAAGTTGATCAACCCGTACTACAAAGAGGAGATGACAAAGACCTTAACACCATCATTGAATCCTCACAGTCATCACCTCCTGCATCCGAATCAACTCACGACAAATCAATCAAGAAACCAAGCACCAAAGCCTCTGCTGCATCAAAATTGCTAAAGTCAGCATTCAGAAGAGTACATGAAAAGAAGAAAAACAGACTGGAAGATCAGGTTGCAACACTAGTAACCCAAGTTGCTGAATTGACGAAGCTGAATTCAAACGTCCAAGAGCTGCAAGATAAAGTTGATACTTTCTTAGCAAAAGACGTACAAGAGAACTTGAAAGCCACATTAGCAGCTCAAGCACATCAGTATATGGAACAACATTTAGTTGCTGAATTGAAAGATCTACTGGCACCCATGAGAGACGAACTCACCAAGTTCGCAGAGCAAGCTGTCAAGAAAGTAATCCGATCGACAACATTTACTCTTCGAGCTGACAAGTCTACTGTTCCACTACCAGGACTATCTATGGACGAATTGGAAGCTCAACTCTTGGACAAGCTGGCAAGCAAGTTCACACTGTCTCCGGAAGAAGCCAAAGTCCTGGAAGCATTGAAAGACAAGATGACCAAAGAGACTTGCAGTACAGAGGCCGATAAACTGAAGCGTCAAAGAGATGATGAAGACAGGGATCCTAATTCTCAGGCAAAGAAACAGAAACAAGCCGAAGGACCCTCATCTCAATCTAAAACACCGGTCATCCCACCAACAACTACAACATCCTCACAACAACCGAAGGCATCAGGTTCCGCTCCCAAGGCACACGACAACTTTGTATACACTGGTGGTGACGAGATTCCTCAACCCGATGAAGTTCCAGAACCATCCTCTAAGAAGAAGAAAGAAAGGAAAGGAAAGCATCATCAACCCAAACCGGACACCTCATCAAAAGGCACAGAACCAAAGAAACCGAAAATCGTCCTTAAATGGCTAGACCAAGACGATAGTGCCGAATACTCCTGGTTTGAGAAGATGATCAATTCGCAACCACCACTTGAAGACAATCAAGAACCTCAAGATGGTCGAACGGTGGAATACGCTCAATTGATTCAGCAAAAGTTTCAGATGAAAAAGATGAATAAGAAAGAGCTGCGAAGAATCAAGAATGATGCTTTCAATCTTCTGAAAGACCGTTCTGCTAACTCAATCGAACTTGAGTATCATCTGGAAAATATTGCTCGAGCTATGTCAAGCAATATTGACTGGATCAATCTTGAATCTTATGTCGATCCGGTCACAAAGAAAACCGCACCTTACATTACTGACTGGTCCAAACCACTACCTATGATTGGGAAGCCTAAGGAACCGAAGATCCCATACAAGTTCTTCTTCAACACAGACTTGGAATTTCTGAAACTTGGCAGCAAGATTGAGAAGAAGTACGTCCTCACTCGCCTTTCTCCCTGAAGCTCGATATCTCAACAATGCCATCGAAGAAGAAGCTTCAGCATTATTCGTTGATAAAGTTGTTGAATATGACCGGAACGCACTTTACGGTATACATCATTGGCTAGAAAACCAGGCACAGTACTATCGAAGCAGCAGACTTAATCAGACGATGGGCGATGTGACAAGTGATTTGAAGATAGTCTCAATTCAGTTCATTTCGACTGTCACTCACTTTGGGTACCCCTTCCTCAACAAAATCACACTGAAAAGACTTGATGAAAAGGAGTACGATATTTCCGAGTCAGACTTTCCACGACTACTTCTCAATGACATCGAAGACATGTACTTACTCAAAGTTCAAGGAAAACTCTGTGGCTTGCCTAAAGAGATGCAGCTTGCCTTTATCCAAGCTCTCCTAATCTTCATCAGGCAGATAGTCATCAGAGAAAGAGTAGAAGATCTTCAATTAGGAGTGGAAAGTTATCAGAAGAAGCTCAATCTTACCAAACCCAACATGTTCGACATCCCCGACCTTCAACATCTACCTCAATACACCTTGATCAGGCATCCAACATTTGGGTTCACCTACCGCAGTATAAACGGTCGCAACTGCTTCATGGCTTACGACGAAATACATAAGTTCTGTGATGAAACCTTGAAGTTCGTCAGAGATGGAATCAAAAGCAGATTGGATGACATTGCTCTGGGTAAATCTAAAAGGTGGAAAACCAATGAGGCCAGGGATGCTCGCAGATTCATCTTAAGGATTGAGAACAGATTGAAGCGCAGGGATCAGTTTCGAAGGTTGGAAAGTTATGTGGGAGGCAGACAAAAGTTTCCGGTGTTGACATTTCAGAGACCTGATCGGTAGAAAGTTGTAAGAGTTTGATTTGATTTGTCAATTATATACTTCATAATGGCTTGTGTACGCATTACAGTGCACAACCCGAACTTGTAAAGAAAGGACCCTGAGGTACGCATCAGTGCCTCAATCCTAAATATAAGGAGCGAAGGCTTCTTACTTTTGAGTAGAATTAATCAAATGTTTATGAATTTTCATAATTCTGCTCAACAGGAAAAGTATTTCACCTCAATAAGACCTAATCACTTGTTGAGGGGGAGCACTTGTCAAAACAAAATACTTTGCTCAAAATCAAAAGTTCTTGGTGAACCTCCCCGTAAGACTCAAAAGGCATATTTTAATCTAAAAGATTGTCAAAAACATCATTTTATATGCTATTTTTTAGGGGGAGAAAATGAAAAAGTGATTAAAATATACGAAGTCAAAGCTTAAAAGTTGTATCATGTGCGAGCTAGACTCAGTATTGACCCAGGAATTGACGAGACAATAAAAGTTAGTAATATCGAAAAGACTTATCCTCGACGGGTAATAACATCAAGTTAGTTACTAGAGCTAGTTGTCACCTAAAAGCTGACAATGTATCTCTTTATCTAACCACGTAAGCGTGTCTCAAAAAGGATATGTCTTAGTAGAAATGTACCGTCTCGAGAAACTTTCTGTGGACTTGACCAGGCCGGGTAATAACTTCAAGCTAGTCTAACTAGTGATGTAAGCGTGTCTCGAATCGGTCTTGTTCATGGAAAGTGGATCAATTCAAAATGCTTGCTCCTCCCGCATGTGCAGATTTATTAAATACTTATGAGCACATGTGAAGGGGGAGCCCTTCAAAAGTGTACTCAAAACTCTCAAAGTGTTAACCAAAATATTTGATTATCACAAACGCTTTGAGAGATTTTCAATCAAAGGTTTCTTGGCTACTGTCGGAGTTATAAGGTGATTAAGATAGGAATATCCGTCCTATGATCCGCCAGAGCCGGAGGGATCTACCCAAGGACATCTCCCATAGTTAGAATTAGAAGTCCTTAGGTATGATACGAAAAAAAAGGAGAAATGAATGAAAGGGAAAGAAGGAGTTGAAGAATTAAAAAAAAAAAGTCAAGAAAAGTCAAAGAAGGCAAAGAACACCACATCTCTTACTTGTAAGATCGTGGTTTTGATTGAATATTGTGATTCAGGAGGTCGGTTACAATGAAAGAATAAGATAGCCATGGTTAGAGAGAGAGAGTAAAGAGTAAAGGGAAACTTGTGTTTATTGATAAGAAAGATGAAAGGAAAATACAAACAAAGTCTCACCCTCCTAGTGAAGTCTAGGAGGGCTTATATAGCCTAACACAACATACTATTGCAATATTACATAACAAGTCCTTGTGTTTTGGCTAAATAAGATAACTAATGTAATCCCGTAAATGTCATTCCATTTACGTGTTGGGATTATAAACTTTGATCCTAACAATCTTCCCCCAATGGGGCGACATAAGGGATTACTTACAACATTTCCTACAAGGACAAATAAGAATAAAGAACGGTCTTCATAAGCTCTTCAAATTGCTGAGGATGGTGACAGTTGACGCTCTTTGTCTTCATCTTGTACCTCGGCTTGAAAAACTTTATCTTCACTTGTAGGCAAATGATGTAATATGCATGAAATGGATTAACTTCCCCCAATTCATGCTGCATGTCTTTAGCAGCTTCTTCGTACACTTCTTTTTGGCGAAGTTTCTGAATCAGCTTCCCCCCAAACTGACAACCGTCTTCAGCAGATTCGAAACTTTGATGTAGTCCACATGTCTTCTAACTATTGAAGTTTTTGAGTACGCAGCGGAATTTGTAGATGACATCACAAACCACACCAAGCAAATCTGACTAGTCACTTAATCACAGTTATACTCAATTCGGAAGTTCCGTTCGGGGGTAACATGCAAGGAATCAACAAGATTTTCTCACATATGCAGGCTACTTCACACTTCACAACCTGCGAGAGTTGAAACGATTACACCAAAATCACAAAACTGAACCACTGATCATCTCTGCGGACGTCTCTCCGGTAGTACTAAAATTGTAAGCTCGATCACGTGAGTCTATTATGCGTCCTTGATGTGCACATTTCTTCCCCCTAAATGCAGAACCTCGTGGAAAATGAGTGTTTTCGCAAAGAAGTCAAGAAAAATCAAAGAAGGCAAAGAACACCCACTCTCTCTTCCCCCACGATGTCTTCGCGGAATCGGAAGCATACACACTATGTTTACGATGGAAACGGAGGCAGCGTAACCCCATATGTCTAACTAACCGATTATGTGTGAAGTATCATAAATAGCCCGTGAGAATCAACTGGTGATAAACAACTCTACTCTTTTATACTCCTCTCAACTAACTCATTACCGACCCCATTATCATTCTGACGGCTTTTTGTAGTGACTACTGATGGAGAAAACCCAGTATGACGAACTTGAGACTGAAGTAAAATAACCCGAACTTGTGACTTAAACTTGCACTATTGTCTGATTAAGAACCAATACTGAGAATTTCAATAAAGGTAGAATCATATACCCATCCAACCATCCTTAATTGTATATGAACTTCTCTCGAATTATCCACATCTTTTGGTGACACTTGAGCACTACAACGTAACTCCTTTAAAGTGATACCTATACACTGTGAACACAACAACGTAACTCCTTTCATCTGGTATAACTAGATAACTCAAGTCTTTGTCATTCGTACGGATAAAAGCTCGAACAAGGATCTCGAAGAATCATGCATCCAACCAACCCCGATATCTTCAGATACTAAGTACACGCACCCGTGAGATTCCACTTCAACCTCAAATAAATAATAAAGAATTAACCCCATAGTCACATCTTACGGTTAAATGCCCAAACACTAGCCTTTTGACGATTTTAAGTGAATCTGATAATGGTTCCCGATCTTGTCAAAAATGTATCCCTGTGAAAAAAAAAATTTGTATCACCAAAGTACCACTCTTAATCGAGTACAATTATACCAAACATTAACTCTTTGTATTTTATAAAAAAAATACATTTGAATAATTAAGAATTCAGCCCAATTATTGATATAAACCTTTGGATCCAATCATTATCATCCAATCCATATGATTATATCTTGTAGCCCAAAACCAAATGAAATAAAGAACCGGTCTAGTCCATGACCCGATCCAAAGATCCAATAGTATGATAAAACCAGTGAATGCCCTAATTTAACACATTTTACTAAACCTAATCTCAAATCCATCCGCCCCCCTCTTCAAACCTGGAAAAAAATACATCCGCCCCATCTCTTTTTAAAATCTCAGCCTCCATCACACTCTTCAAACGAAATCTAAGATATAATCTTGATCTATCCGCCCCACCCTCTCGTTTTCCAGATCAAACAAATTCCTTATGTCTCCAAGAAAACACAGCCGCGAGTTTTAACCACAACAACACTCAAAACTTTTGTCACTTATATCTTTCTACTAAACATTGAAGTACAAGACAGTTTTGAACATAATTGTTCGGATCAAAAGTCCACGAAGAATCAAGTATCAAAAAGCTTCAAGATTTTTTTGATAAAATTCTCAGGTAGGTACCATTTTGTTTGACCCGAACGAAAGGAGGAATGAAAATGGTTATGTTATTGTTCTTACTTTTAAGTGGTTCGGATATTGATAAGAAGATCGATGATGGTTACTATTCCTTTCGTGTTTTGATCTATTAAAGGTCTTATGGGTTTATAGTACACCATGAAAAGGAAATGGCTGAGGTCTTGATAATAAATTTATTTAAAGTCTTTGTTTCAATTTTGAGTGAGGAGGTGAGGGGTCTTGGAATAATTTTAATGTTTCAGTTTTGAGTGATGATTACTTTTGTTGTTGTAGTATACTGCATATATTTTTCATTTAAAAGAAACTTTGGACTGATGATCTGGAAAAATCTGAAGTCAACTTAAGAATATGTGGTATTATCTTTGTGGTCAAAGTCTGACTTCATCTTCAATCTTCCTTTTTATTTTGGCCAATTTACGCATAACTTAACGCGTAAACCTGCTGGAAGACTTATGCGTAAACTTTCTTTTGCGTAGACATGCTATACGCTAAACATGATATTTTGCGTAAACTTTATGCGTAAGCATAATCTTTGGCGTAAACCATCTCTTTTGCGTAAGAATTACGCGTAAGAAAAGGGTTTTGTGCCTTAGATGAGCCTTACGCATAACTTGTCCAAGTTATGCGTAGAAAATCGAAGATTTCGCGTAGGAAGAGGGTTTTGACCATTTGACTTTTTTTTTCCGGCGTACTTTCCGACCATCTTTTCCGGCTATTTTTTTGACCAATATTACTAGTCCGTTTTATTTTTGGACCACTTTATGACCACAAATTCCACAAGTATCACGGTTAGTGGAAAATAAAATATCATGAATCTGAGATACAAAACTGTTATATGGGACAAAATAACCACGTAATAATAGTTGTATAAATCTGTGAAAGAGAAAGTATGATAGTTTTGACCATCTTGATATACACAACTATTACCACTTCGAATGATAGAAAAAAATTTCAGATCCACAAAAAATTTTGCAACAGCTTCAAACCACAAAAAAAAGGTACAATTTTGACAAGATAACATCACAAAAATCGACCAAAACTGATAACCAAGGCTCTGATGCCACTTGTAGGATCGTGTTTTAGATTGATTATTGTGATTCGGGAGGTCGGGGATGATGAAAGATTAATTCTTCCATTGTTAGAGAGAGAGAGTAGAGAGAGAAGGGAAAAACTATGTTTTATTGATAATGAAGAAAGTGAAATACAAACAAAGTCTCACCCTCCTAGTGAAGTCTAGGAGGGCTTATATAGCCTAACACAACATACTATTGCAATATTACATAACAAGTCCTTGTGTTTTGGCTAAATAAGATAACTAATGTAATCCCGTAAATGTCGTTCCATTTACGTGTTGGGATTATAAACTTTGATCCCAACAATATCTATACATATATATATACATATGATACGTGGGAATCGCACCAGGCTTTACCTCTCAAGGGATCTTGAGAAGCTTACAACCCCCACCAGGCAGTGTACCTAATCGTTGTAGTATAGTATAGTGACAAGTACCGGGGGATTGATCGTTCAGCTAGGAATAGTGTCGCTAGGATTAGAAAGCCTAAATACTAGTTCTAAAGGTGAGGGAAAATTCTTTTTGTATTTTTATATTTTTTAGAAAGCAATTTAAAATCTCGGGTTTGAAGGATTTGGGCGGAATTAGTTGCTAATCAACTAACCCAATACTAAGATGCAATCAAAATAAAATACTAGAAATGAAAATAAACTAAATTATACTAAAGTTGTGAGCAGTAATTGGAGAAAATGTGTTTACTTAGATTTCACTACTCCCTAGACATCTTTTACACGTTAATTACTTGTTATAATTATATGGATGACGGATCGTATTCCTTAATACCATTCATGGGGTGGCACACTTAACTCCCCAATTCTATGAGCTCTTATCTCCTCCTACACCATGCCCAGCACAACTATAGGGATTGTAAACAGTGGCTCATGCATTAAATACAACCAATAAAGACCTAGTGCGCGTCGGTTCATGTTTCTTAAGACGTTCAAGCATGTTACCAATTGGAGATCTGCCAGTTTTCTTAAGCCTAACATATAAATCATTCATCCAAGACAAGAATAAACAAGTAATCAACACATAATCAACATCTAGGTTTCATTAGATCTAAGCAAACACAAGATAGATCTAGCCTAGCATGATGGAATTAAGACAAGAACAAGATATAGACTACTAACACATAGACATATTGATTGAATTAAAGGAACACTTATCTTGATTACACATGCAAGGTATCAAGGGGTTGGAACCCTTAAAAAACCTGTAAAGTTACACCAAAATCGTACTTAGGGTTTCTCCCAAAACTTCTCTCTTTAAATGTGAAAAATTAGAAAACTATATATAGGAAAAGAGGTCTGACGGCGTCAAGATCAATTAGGTGACGCCGTCACCTCGCCGCCAAAACTATTCTCGGACTGCCTTGATCTACATTTGACGCCGTCAAGACTTAATCATTTCCAGGCCGTCATGACTTTTACTCTTGACGCCCTACCTTCGTGACGCCGTCAAATCTCTTCTGGACCGTCATGGAATTTTGCTCTTGACGCCGTCAGGGAGTTACTCTTGACGCCGTCACCTACTGTTCCCAGCATGGAAAATTAAGACTTTGGCGTTTTCTTCACTTTTATGCTCCAAAAACGTCCGAATTGCTTCCTTTTCCATATTTCACTCCCAAAGTACCTAAAATCACAAAAGGAACGATTTAGGGCAATATTTGATCAAATAAATTGGAATCCGGGCTTAAATGACCCCCTAAAAACGGACCATTTTTCGCCTCATCAACATATATATATATATATATATATATATATATATATATATATATATACTCTTGACGCCGTCACCTACTGTTCCCAGCATGGAAAATTAAGACTTTGGCGTTTTCTTCACTTTTATGCTCCAAAAACGTCCGAATTGCTTCCTTTTCCAGATTTCACTCCCAAAGTACCTAAAATCACAAAAGGAACGATTTAGGGCAATATTTGATCAAATAAATTTGAATTCGGGCTTAAATGACCCCCTAAAAACGGACCATTTTTTGCCTCATCAACATATATGTATATATATATATATATATATATATATATATATATATACATATATATATACATATATGTTGATGAGGCAAAAAATGGTCCGTTTTTAGGGGGTCATTTAAGCCCGAATTCAAATTTATTTGATCAAATATTGCCCTAATATGTATATATATATATGTATATATATACATATATATATATGTATATATGTATATATATATATATATATATATATATATATATATATATATATACATATATACATATATACATATATATATATATATATATATATGTATATATGTATGTATATATATATATATATATATATATATATATATATATATATATATATATATATTAAATAGAAAAATTTATTTCAGAAGGAGTAATATTATCCTCATCATTATAATTTCCTTGAATAATATTATTTCTAATAGTTAGATTTTCAATTTTTTGTGGAAAACTTTCTTCTCTTATTTGAGAAGTAGATGCTCTAGCTGTAGAAGGTATATTAACCTCATAATCTAGATGACTAGAAAATACAGATCTATTAGACCTGGGTATTTTATCATTGACTGACTTGTGGCTGATTGACTGTGGTTTGAAGTAATCATCTTGGGATCTTATCGTAAATAGAATCCTCATGACTGATTTGGGTTCATATATTTGAGCATACCTGCGCATTATAATGGTATCAGAGCCATGGACAAAAGGGATATGTTTTTTTAAAGTTATTCAACATAATCTTAATTAAATGTTAAATCTTTTTAAAAGAAATAATAAATCTGTTAAAAACAGTATGACTGAGGAATATGAAATTCCCAGAAATTTAGATCTTTTAAATAAATGGAGAATTCCTAAAGTCCAACCAAAAGTTTTATATGAAATTGGAACATTTGAAGAAATGGGGTTTGTTCAGTCAGTAAAAACTACTGAGGAAACAATAACTCTTGATAAGAATGAAATGGTTTTAAAATTATTAAATGAAAGAGATCTTCAAAAATATCGTCAAAATTATAATTACTTACATATAGGTTTAATACAAGTTGCATTTAAACCCTTAACTTTACAAGGGTTGCCAAGAGATGGTCGTAATAGAAATTGGCAGCAATCTCTGATTGGAATTATCCAATCTAGCCTGGCTCATGGTCCAGTCTATTTTAATGTTTATCCTAATCTACAATTATCTTTATCTGATGTTAATATACTTGAAAGTTTAACTTTAAATGTTAAAACTCATGGTTATGATTATATGCATGGTTCTGAATTAATATGTATTTGTTATAGAATTTATTTCAGACCTCTTACTACTATGAATCCTTAATGTAAAAGGTTTAGTAAAAATAATGAAACTATCTTAATAGAAAGTAATTTAGATATGTCTAAAATATCTACACGAAAAATTATCAAGTGGAATGAAATTGAATTTCCTGAAAATTGGCTTTTGGAAGGAGCTATACCTCTTCAACCAAAGATTAATAGTAATCTTACTAATGTTTTACAAACTTCTGATGGAACTGTTAAAATAAAGTTTGAACAAGAAGATTTGGAAAATGCAAATGCTTTAATAAGAAGAAGCAGGTCTAATAGATCTGTATTTTCTAGTCATCTAGATTATGAGGTTAATATACCTTCTACAGCTAGAGCATCTACTTCTCAAATAAGAGAAGAAAGTTTTCCAAAAAAAATTGAAAATCTAACTATTAGAAATAATATTGTTCAAGGAAATTATAATGATGAGGATAATATTACTCCTTCTGAAATGAATTTTTCTATTTAAATGGATAATAGGGAAAAAATTAATTTTTCTCCTGGCTCTTCAGCCAGAATGATTATTTCTCAAGAATTTAAATTACCTAAATGGGAATCTTTTAGAAAATGATTTTTTGAAAATTACTCAAAAGAAGATCTGAAAAATATGCAAGAAAAATTTTATAATCATTTATCACAAGTTAATAAAATTATTTATTTTGTTCCATGGTTTATTAATAATTATTTAATAGATTACATATCCGTTTTGGAAAGAGATTATAAATTAATCAATGGTCAAAGTTCTAAACAAATTTTCCCTTCACAACAACCTTTTGTAATAAATAAAGAAGATGTTCATATACATTTTTCAGCTTTTCAAAAATTATTTGAAAATGAAACTATATCTATTACAACTGGTCATGTTAACCAGTTAATACAACAACAAAAATTTTCTAATATTTATCTAATAGTTTTGGGAGAACAAATATTTTCTATTCATAATAGAGTTGAAACTCTTATAGGTCAAATTAATCAATTGAAAAGTGAAAAACAAAAAATAATTAAAGATAATAATGAGGCAAGTTGTTCACAAGCAATTGCTAGTATTCAACCACCTCCTGAAGTCAAAGATTTTAAATTAAAATCAAATTTAGAATTACAAAAATTAATAGAAAATCAAATAAAAGAACTAAAATTGATAATAATTTATCTGATGAAGAATATAAAGAAAAAATTAATGCTAATATCAATAAAATGGAAGGTTATAATAGTAAGTATGCTAATAAACCTTCTCAAAAATTATATTATTATCCTAGACCTACTCCTCAAGATGTTCTTCATGAAGAACAGGAGTATGTTATTAATAATAGTTATAGTGGTAAAAATATTTATGAATTGAATATTGATGGTTATACAGAAAGACAAATTTATACTTTAGTACATCGTATGATGATGTACTCTACTATTGCTAAAAATAATGGTAATAATGATAAAACTGTTGCAAATATGATTGTAGCAGGTTTTACAGGACAATTAAAAGGATGGTGGGATAATTATCTTATAATTCAAGATAAACAAACAATTCTTAATACAGTAAAAACAGAAGATGGTGTTGAACAGCCTAATGCAGTTTATACATTAATTGTTAATATAATTGAACATTTTACTGGAAGATGGTCTGATGATTCAGAAAATATCAGAACTCTTCTTAATGGATTAAGATGTCCTACTTTAACTTCTTTTAGGTGGTATAAGGATACTTTCCTTAGTACAGTTATGGAACTTCCTGATTCTAATACTACCCATTGGAAGTCAAAATTTATAGATGGTTTACCTAATTTATTTGCTGAAAGGGAAAGAAATACCCTAAGAAAAGATGAAACAACTATTAATTATGATAATTTTACTTATGGCAAGTTAATAGGAACTTGTATTCAAGAAGGTTTGGCTTTATGTAATGAAATAAAGCTAAATCAACAAATTAAAACTCAAAATATTAATGAAAGAAAACAATTAGGTCATTTTTGTGATCAATTTGGAATGGCTTGTTCAACTTCTGTTAACAAAAAGTTTTATAAATCCTCAAAGGGAAAAGAGTTTATAAAAAATAAAAATTTTTATAAAAATCCTTCTAAATTTGAAAAAAGAAGGGAAAAAAGACAATTGAGAAAACAATTCCGAAATAATAAACCAACAATTACTTGTTACAAATATGGAAAAGTTGGTCATTTTGCAAATAAATGCAGGGTAAAAAAGAAAATTAATAATCTTAATATTGATGAAGAAATTAAAGATAGTCTAAAGAAAATTCTTTTAAATTCAGAATCAGAAAATGAAAACTCTTTTGATGACTCAGAAAATTCAGATTCAGAAATAAATTGTAATTGTTTAGAAAAAGAAGATTTTGTTTCAGAAAATGATTATTCTGAAGATTCTGATAATCCAGATATGGAAATTGATAAAATTCAGGCTCAATTTGAAGATTTAAAAATAAATGTTTTAACCAGTGAAACATTAGATCTTTTGAAATTAATAAAAGATGATGATATAAGAAATAAAATTATTGAACAATTTTCTAAACCTAATAATGAAAAGATTCAAGACGATACTCCATATTCTATGGTTGAAGTAAATAAAATGCTTAAACAAAGACAAAAAATTGATACTCCAGTTACACTTAATAATTTACTAGAAGAAGTTAATAATCTTAAAAAAGAAATCAATGATTTAAAAAATAAGAATAAAACCTTTGATAATAGAATATCTAGTTTGGAAAAGGGAAAATCTTTGGTTGAAATTAATAAAAATGATGAAATTATTGAAAAAGAAGATTTTCTTCAAACTTTAGAAATGATAACATCCCAAAAATGGTGGGTAAAAGTAATTTTACTTATTAATATTACTGAAATCAAAGAATTTACTGCTCTAGTTGATAGTGGAGCAGATCTAAATTGTGTTAAAGAAGGATTAATTCCTACAAAATATTTTGTAAAAACATCACACTCAGTTGGTACTGTAAGTGGTGAAAAAATACATATCAATTATAAGCTACAAAATGCAAAAATTTGTAAAAATAATGTTTGCATACCTACAAATTTTATATTAGTTAAAAATATGACTAATCAAATTATTTTGGGAAATCCTTTTATAAACAAAATATTTCCTCTTAAAAAAGTGGATAAAAATGGAATTACTGGTACTTTTAATGGTAAAAGTATAACATTTGAGTTTATAACTCAGCCTGTTACCAGAATGCTTTCAGAATTAAGAGATCAAATTATAATGAAAAATAAACAAATATGTTTTCTTAAAGATGAAATAAATATGTGGACTATTGAAGAAAAACTAGAAAATCCTAAATTAAAGGAAAAAATACAAATGATTGTAAATAAATTCTCTTTAAAAATTTGTAATGATCATCCAAATGCTTTTTGGAACAGAAAAAAACATATTGTTAGTGTTCCATATGAAGAAGGATTTTCTGAAAATAATATTCCTACAAAAGCAAGACCTGGTCAAATGAAACCTGAATTATTAGATTTATGTAAAAAAGAAATAGCTTCTTTATTACAAAAAGGATTAATAAAACCTTCAAAATCTCAATGGTCTTGTACTGCTTTTTATGTTAATAAGCATTCAGAACAAGAAAGAGGGGTTCCTAGATTAGTTATAAATTATAAACCCCTAAATAAAGTTTTAAAATGGATTAGATACCCTATTCCTAATAAAAAAGATCTTTTAGATAGACTTTATAATGCTATTATATTTTCAAAATTTGATTTAAAGTCAGGATACTGGCAAATCCAAATTAATGAAGAAGACAGATATAAAACTGCTTTTAATGTCCACTTTGGACAATATGAATGGAATGTTATGCCATTTGGTCTTAAAAATGCACCTTCTAAATTTCAAAAATTATGAATGATATTTTTAATCCATTTAGTGATTTTATAATTGTTTATATTGATGATATTCTGATATTTTCAAAAAAATATAGAATCCCATTTTAAACATTTAGATATATTTGAAAAAATTATTATTAATAGTGGTCTAGTTATTTCAAAACCAAAAATGATGATTTTTCAAACAAAAGTAAGATTTTTAGGCCATATTATAGAAAAAGGTCAAATTATTCCTATTAATAGAAGTATTGAGTTTGCATCCAAATTTCCGGACATAATTCTGGATAAAACTCAATTACAAAGGTTTTTAGGAAGTTTAAATTATATTTCAGCCTTTTATAAAGATTTAGCCAAAGACACAGCTATTTTATATGATAGATTAAAAAAGATTCCCTCACCATGGACTGAAAGACATACTCAGGCAGTCCAGAGAAGTAAAACAAAAGTTTCTAGTCTTCCTTGCTTATCTTTAGCAAACCCAAATTGGGAAAAAATTATAGAAACTGATGCCTCAGATATTGGGTATGGTGGAATTTTAAAACAAATAAATCCAGAAAATAAACAAGAAATTTTAGTAAGGTTTCATTCTGAAAAATGAAATAATGCCCAGAAGAATTATGCAACGGTGGCAAAAGAAATTCTTTCTA